>JAODUE010027629.1:0-22193 GCA_027564755.1 Amblyopsis hoosieri
ATGACAAACATGTAGGCTAGACTACAGGAACAGCAATATCCTTACATAACAGGGTAAGTCAGCCTACATTGTTTTATGTTAAGATAATGTTTATTTATGACTTACATTATTTTTATTGTCTCACATCGATCTGGATCTCATAATCACAGGAAACTTTACTGTACCATACAGTAAAGTTAGTTTTTGTCTTGGATCATGATACTATACCTTTGATGTCCCGTTCTTGTGTGTATGTTGGTATCGCCTCTTGCTTTTTTGGGTTGAGAAAAGCTAAAAAATACGACACCTCCCTCTTAGGCTTGTAAAACCATGAGTAGTTAAAAACGTTCCATTTCGGCAATTCCCCTAAAAGCTTGACAATTTCCCTGCGCATAACATATGTTTGTTCATTGACTGTTCTTTGAAGAGGAATATTTCAGAGCGGTTTGCTTCTTTTTTAATAGGGAGATGTATAATGGCATGTATTGTTGACCAGTGATCATGTTGGCATGTTGACCAGTGTAGTAGTCTAGTCTATGTCATAACCATGTGTAACGTTGTCAAGACAATTGCGCTACAACCATAAATTATGTAAATATTACTCTCAAAACAACAGATTGATAGGCTATTTATAGTAACTTTCTGGTGGCGAACTTGTAATGTGTTTGTCCTTCGCGCGGGGTTCAATTCCCAGATGGGACAGATATTCCAGTATTTTATTTGGTTTTAATAACTAAAAGCATAGTTGTACAGGCATAAAATTTGAGATATTTTTCTTCACACTTTCTCCCCCCCCCCACCTAAAAAATATCTCCTGCACCACTGATCCACATAAAAATAATAGAACCGATACAAAATGTGCTGATAAACTGTAAAAACGAAGTAGTCTTATCATTCTCATAAACATTATAAATGTGCCTATTTGTTTTTGTATGTATGTGTGGCTCAAACTGTGTGTTTGTGTGTGTGAGGCTGTCTGTAAGGACACTGGATGGCCTAGAGCAAGGTCAGCATGCTAGTCCTCTGAGGGGAGTGGAATGCTAAAAATACAAACACACACATTACCAGATCCACAGATATACCATCACACACATACACACACACACATAATATCAGTCTAAAGCCTAGTTTACAGAATCGCGACGGCACGCATGCCGCACGCCAAAAATGATGTCACATTTGTGGGCGCAGCCTGGGGCGTACCTCCAATTTGATGTAACTGCCCCGTCCCGCGTGTTTGGTCTTGTAATAACATGCAGATGGCTGGATAGGATCGATCGGGACCGAGCCATGATTGTGATCCACAGTTATATTTTAGGAAAAGGCATTGCCCAGTTGCCATGCTTAATTTAACAGCTAAAGACAGCAGAATTCAAACATAAAATAGCCTATTCCTGTTGCTGTACCATTCAAATAACTTCTCACTTCACGCCTGAAGTATGTTCACTTCTCTTTAGGGGCCGGTAGGTTTTGAGAATATGCGTTGCCTTTGGCATTATTTAGCCTAATCGCTGAAGCAGAATCCAAACAGAAAATATAGACGGTTGGAAAACCCCCGTTCTAAAACTGACATGCCACATCTAGGCGTACGTGTATTTAATAGTTTAATAATCATTGTCCTACTATAATACTATCAGTCTGATTCGACTATAAAGACAAGAGAAATTGTTGTTATTTAGTAGCTCAACTTTTCATTTACAAACTGCTGAACAGCAACAACGATTTATAAATATAATTTATCATTTAGTTCTATGCTATCTACGTAGGATAGACTCCAGCTACGCTTTTCTTCAGCGGGCGAACCGACAGAATAAGCACTTCGTGCTGGCTCTTTCTCCGTGAAAGCAACACCAAACATCCAGTGTTCCTTGAGAAGTTAACAGCGTTGTAGACTAGACATTTTTAAAACAATAGAAAAGACGGGAGTTCGCACAACTTCCTCCAAAAAATTGTGCCGTTCTTACTAATTGTGTTTACAGTGCCACCTTTCTTTTGGAGAATATCACTACCACACAAAGTCACGTTGGGTATGTATTGCTCGAAGCGGACACGCCCCGTACAAGCCGTAGGTGAAGGGTCCGCCACCCAAATATATTCCAGCCTTTAAAGATACATACTCAGGTCCACAGACATACCAACACACACACACACACGCTTGCACACACTATAAGACTCAGAGATCCATAGATACACCAACACACACACACACACACACACACACACACATTATCAAACTCAGAGATACAGACTCAGATCCATAGATATACCAACACACACACACACATTATCAAACTCAGAGATAAAGACTCAGATCCATAGATATACCAACACACACACACTATAAGACTCAGAATGAGATGGTGGGATCGGGGGGGGGACGGGACCTAGGGCGTCTGAAGAGAGAGAGAGGGCAGCATGTTTTGTTGAATGACCTCTGGATCTATTGGTCTTAGTGTGCGGCATTGATCCCTGGTCGGAAGGAAAACGAGACACTTATCTCCCTGGCAACTCTGTTGCCCAGAGCATCTTGCTTGAAATGCCATCGACAACACCAGCGCCATGAAAAAAGCCACTTTGCAAGGCTTCCCCAAACATTAAGCCACCCTGGCATGACCAATGTTCCCTTGGGCATGTAGGTATGAGTCTGCCGTGAATAAGCATTGTATAAGTATAGCACTGTATAAGCGTTCACTGTGCTCGCCTTTACTTTAATGCGCAGACGTGCATAAAAGTTTAAATACTCTTAACATTGTTGCATTGTTATTCAGAGTGACAGCTGGCTCAGCCAGGCAGCCACTCTCTTTGGCACAGTCATCTCTGTGTGATCGGGGATTTATCAAAGCGGCCGCGCCTTGACGCATCTGTGTGTGATCGGGGCCTATAGCGATCAGAAGAACCAGTGCGTAAAGGTTTAACGATTGCCTATAGGCATATGCTACTATAAGCTAACCTCACATATACACACGTACGCAAAATGCACTATAGCGTACAGCGCGGTGGGTCTACATATTTGCTTTGTAGGCTGCTACTAACTCAAATAGTTTAAGTTTATGAAAACGCTCGCTCTTCAGGCCTACTGTGCACCAGGTTTCCACAAACATGCAAACCAACCTTGCATGTTGCCTCTAAATGCGACATGCAACCATCTCGCCAAGCAGACCAAGCATAAATATTAACGACAACAAACCTGTCTTGTCAAACACTTCTTTGTCTTTGTGTCCCATGGTACTGTAGGCCCTACATTGCTTGTCGTCCTTAATGAACCTCTACCTCACCTGAATAAGACTTATCAGCAGTGCAGCTATGGATATGCCCACTCATGTGCTCTCCAATTCCTGGTTTGCGGGCTCTCCCCTGTAATCGACCTTGCAACTACAAGGATACGTTATCCTTGTAGATGACAAGAAAGCGTGGCCAGTTCAATTGTAGTTTAAAAACTCTGCAATCTGTTTCAGGCACAAGAGGTATCCATCGTCAATGTACAGTATTGTGGAGAAGCGGTTGATCCATCGTCAATGTAGGCTATCGTACCGTGTATTGTGTCAGCGTCAAAGTCATCACGATGGTCAAAAATACAGTAGGCTACCTCTTGACGTTCAAATTCCTCCCCCAAAATGCAATGCTGGCAAAAAGATGAATATTGTCTCCGCAAGATACCGGCTCCAGCAAATGCCGGTACCGTGCGATGACAATATTCATCTTTTTGCCAGCATCTTGGCTTTATCTTGGCGTTATCTTGGCTTAACGATACCTTCCTTGAAATATAGTGAATTAAATTCAAATTTCTTCTCTATTGTGAATGGTACTGTAGTATTGTTTACTGTCACGTTTCAGTGGCCAAATGCTTTCCTTCTAACTTACTGTAAAGATAGTAGGCCTTTAGCTAGTTCACTCGATCCTCTGCAACTCAACTTGTTTTGCTGGAAGCCCTTACAGTAAACCTACATTAGTCACAAAGGTCACAAGCATTCACACAGACACAGTTGGCATGAGTCATGTGGTAGGGCATTCTCTATTAGCCGAATTATGTGAAATTCCTACAGAAAGTCCCGCCTCCATCCCATATCAAACTGTGATTGACTAATGACAACTGTCATGTCAAATATGCCCCTATTCACTTGGAACGTGAAAGTACGTGTATTGAGTGCTCCGCGTTGCTGAGATATTGGTAACATAGTTGCTGTTCAGAATATTCTGCCCAGCAACTATCACAAGAAAAATGTGATTGGTTCATTTTCACCCCATTTGCCTTCATGTGATGTAGCTTTTTTTTTTTAAAAACACCGTCAATGTCAGAGAACAGTCTAAAATGTCTCACTTTCAGTAGCTATGTTGTTTTATTGTTTATTTTTCATAAATATAATATTTATTAGGCTATATTATATTTTAATTGGGGGTTATTCACTGAATACCTTGACTGCCCTGAGGGTTGCCCTGTGGTACAAGTTAACACTGACTGAGGCCGTGACATTAAAGTTGTTGACGGCGTTTATCAGGTGGCATAGTACGAGCCATGTTAGTTATTCTGCAGCTAGTCTGGAGTGAGACAGAGACTGGTGTTACAAAGCTTTAAGCAACGCTGCTGTTGTTGTAGCTTAACAAAAGCACTGTTTAATCACGCGTTTATAGAGTTTATTCTATCTACTACTGCAGACAAATCTCACCCTCAACTCATACTGCACGTTCATGACAATTATTCATTGGCGTAACAGTACTGATTGACTGAACACCAACTGTACAATACTGGAGGTTTTCATGCACGCCCTCGTTGATTAATGGGAGCCTTTAATAATATTCTCCACTTTACTTTTTTTACTTTACTGTTTTCCCTTCATTGTAATAGTGATTAAACAGCCCATTATCTGGAACACGATTCGACTATTCCTGCTTCTGCCATGTCATGTCTGTGTTGGTATGGAACAACCAGCTGTTTGAGTCAAATACATGTCACTACTACACATTACTGTCCGCCTACTATCAAGCAGATAGCATATAAAAGCAGCCAGATATTCCTAAACGTGGTCACTGAAATGTTTTATGTGTGCTTTCCTAGCTAACGCTGCGGTGATGGATGTCTTATCTTATGGATAAACTCCTGTTCCTCTCATAATGAAAATACAGATACCCTTCTGTAATCATGTCTGTGGATAAGTGAAAATCTATAACATTTTGCTCTTAGCACTAAATGAATCAATGCCCAGTCCCCTTACAAAGCTGGTAGACAAGCCATAAAGGTAAAGAATGAGAAGATTAAATAACACAACAGATATTGGAGAGCAATAGTTTAGGGGTCCCCACATCAATATTAGCCATACTTATAGTATTATTCCATTCTAATTGCATAACATACTGCACAGATCACTTAAAAATGCATGCATGTGTTCCAAAACTTGATATAAAACTACATTGAAATCTTACAGACTGCTGATATACAGCTACATGAGTCATGACCATGTTATAAAACAGTGAAGTAACATAAGACATATAACAACTGTGGCAAAAATACACAGAAGCTGAAGATGTGAAGTTGCTGTGTAGAATACAATAGCAGAGGGGTTATAAGGGTCAGGCTTCTAATGGAGGTCTCGTCACACTCTCTGTGAAGAACAAAGACATCTCCTTTTAACATTTGTCTTTATTGCAGTGTGTCTTGGTTTGTGCGACATGGGTGATGCCTTGCTAGCATCTCACAATGCCAAACAACCATCTGCTGGCCCTGACCTCCACAGAAGCCCCACAACCTTGACGGTTTATCAGCGAGTCGCTCCAACAGCATTCACAGTACAAGATATCAACAGTAGAAATCTGAATGTAAATGCATACAAATGTTGCTGGAGCATTATATGACCACCAAAACTTTGTTTCAGGCGGTTAATGGGAATGGTGAACACAATCCCACACATCCAGGGCATCCCATTAAAACATTGGGACATTGAAGGCTTTTCAGCAGCGATTTAGGCAGACGCTCTAGGCGACCGTAACAATAACTCAGCTAAGCCACTCGTATGTATGTGTATGTGTGTTTTGTGTGTTCCCAGCTAAACAGATAGGTCCTGGGGCTGTTGTGTTCTTTTCAGAGACACATCATGTAGGGATTATAGTATGTCTTCAGTGACACACAAAAACGGCAACACAGTCAGAAGGAACATACAAGCAACAAGATGAATTTGAGTTTTAAGCCCTGCATTATCTGAGTTTTGTGTTGGAGTTTTACACCCACCTGATGCATTGTCAGTATTTTTGATAGCTAATGGATTTATGGCATCATTGTGTGCAGTACATTTCATGTTGTAGAAAGCAGCAATATGCCAGCTACAGTATTATACTGTATCACACAAGTAAACATGCTCCTTAACATGTTGAAAAACCAAACTATACAAGTTACTAGAGACTATTGTTGACATACTGAATACCACAACCTTATTTGAAATATACCCACCAATCAAACTGCATGTATGCATACTAGTGCAAATGGGTAATGTGCAAAAGTATGACATTTTGCCCCCCTCCCCCTTCCCACTCGAACAAACAAATTTCTGTCCGAGGGTGTCTACATAATTGTGTAAAACAACAACCTGAAGCAATCACATTTTTATAATGACTTGTATTGGTGCTTTAGTCAAGATGGGCACATGCAGAATCATTGCATGTTCAAGTCTATGCGTGCGTGCGTGTGTGTGAGTGTACCGTACGTGTATTTGTGTGTTTTACAATAGCCGCGTCAGTGTGATGTCTTTTCATGCTGTTCTCTTCTGACAGGATTGTCTATCAGCCGACACACAGAGGCCTTGCTGCGTATTAAATGAAGCCTGGCACACCGGAGGCAATGGCATTCTGGCACCAGGAGCGATGAAGGGTGGAGAGAGAGAGAGAGAGGGAGAGAGGGAGGGAGGGAGAGAAAGGGAGAGAGAGAGAGAGAGTGAGAAATGTCTGTCTGAAAATGGCCTTAGTTCAGGACAGTGAGCTAGCGGTAAACAGTAACGTTTGAAACAAGTCTTTCAAAGCATTTCAAAGTGGATATTCTAGTGGCCTGGGTGCTAAACTTAGCCTCGCGAGACCATCCTGATCACGCCGACTGCAAAAACGACCAGATGGTTCATCCAATCAACTGCTACGGCTCCCCAGATGGACTTGTGACAATAATCCATCTGGCATGACAGGTTATGCTAAACTCTTAGCCAGAAGGATTGTGGGTCCAAACACCTTGTACTTGACCCACCTGTGCACATGATGTCTTATCTCCACTTGTCACTTTTGACAACACCTTCTAAATGATTTCATTGTTTCAAAGGGAAACATTTGCTGTCATTGCAGCCATCAACTTCAACATAACATTGAAGGCTCCTCGCTCACAACCTATATTATGGATTATGTTAGAACAGAGGAACTCATCGCACTTTAAACTTGCCACTGTAACAGTAGGACTTCATCATACGAGAAAATGCTTAACAACTCATCAGTCATCTTAAACCACTACATCACAATAGTCCTTGTAAATGGTTTGACGTCAGTATGCTCAAATGTGGAATTCTGATTTACAATGGAGTTTTCATATCTGTACCTCAAAGTACAGATATGAAATGTAGGCTTTTCAAACTAGAACATTTGTACCAACTTATATTTATATGTCACAGTTTTTGTGTTAAATATCGTTTAGATGCTGTGGAATTTACTTATAAAAGATGGTCACCAGCCAGTGATCTGCTGAAAAAGAGTCAGGTTGAAAGGTACGGAAGACCTATTCACAGATGCAGACTAACTATGTTTGGCCGTACATGCAGACCACTAGCAGTGTATATGGAACAGCAGTTTTTGTGAACTAAAGGCATAGTAAGCAATATACTGCTTAATGTAAGTGAATTGGTATATGTACAGTGTAAATGGATGGTAAATGGACTGCATTTATATAGAGCTTTTCTAACCTTCTGGCCAATCAAAGCGCTGTACAGTATTGCCTTACATTCACCATTTTAATTAATGTAAAATTCACCAAATATCTCTTTGAGGTCCACTACCATTCTATGTGCTGAGCAAAGTGGTGCAGATCACATACAACAACAACACCATAGTCTTTGCAATGTGTTTTCAATGTTCTGAGGGAGCACCCTATGGCATTAAAGGGAGTGGTGCTTTTGTTTTGATATGCTATTTTGAGTTCAAATATCAACAATTCTTCTCTAGAATTACTTTATAACTTTAATGCTTGCATGACAGTGATTTCTGAGGTCTATAATTATGGTTAAACACATAAAATACAGCAGCCTATCAACTCTGCTCAGAAGTTATGTATATAGATTATATACGACAGTAGCTCAGATATGCATTGGTTTAAAATGCTAATAAAGTGTATTTATACTAGGTATTTCACACTATGCCCTAAAGAGTATTTTCTTGACTGATTAATCCATCATTAATCTGTCAGATCCGGCGTGATCGCGGTGTAACAATGCTAGCCTGATATTCGCTGTGAAGAGGAATGGCTCATTTTTGACTCGCGCACAAAGGTAAATTGTGGACGGTGCGTGAGTGAGTGAGCTAGGCTATTACCACGTGCTACCACACGTTACCACGTGCTTCAGAAAATGATGTGTGTGATATACTAATGATATGTCTCTACTGCAGGCCAGACATGTGTAGCTGCTGTGTGTGCCTCTGCTACAGCCAGCCTGGGCTTCCATGTAAACAGAACGCTTGGCCAGACTTCAATAGCGAAGGAATTTGGCGAAGGAAAAGAGACCCCCCATTCTCTCACACTATAGCAGCGCTGTTGCTTGCCTGCCTGCCTGTCTCTCTGTTTGTAGCTCTCCTGGTCACTGCTTTTTTAACCATTATCATCACATTATTCCTGTTACTTACAAACGTTAAATATTTAAAGTAGGCTACTTCATTCACATTTACGGCATTTGGCTTTTATCCAAAGAGACTTACATGTAGTACATTTGTTAGTAGTTGGATTGGTCATATACTATTCTAAATAGAACAATTGCAACATAATGTCATCATACCTATCACCTCGTAATCAACCATATAAAAGGCAATAGGTAATGGCCTAGCCTTTATTGATTTTTTTTAGCTTTAGAAGTTAAAAGGGGATGCAAAGATGACACTCTTAGGAGAGATAAGAGAGAGCTAAGAGGTGGCGAGGTTGCTGGTCAAGGTACCAAGGTGGATTGTGAAGAGATGTGTCTTGAGTCTCTTACAGAAGATGGGTAGTGTTTCCGCAGTTCTGACTGTTGCTGAAAGCTCATTTCACCACTGTGGTACCAAGACGGAGAATAGGCGAGACTTCGACGAGCGAGTCTTGAGACCTCATAACGGTGGCATTGCCAGCCGGCCAACCGATGTGGTAAAACTTGCTCTTTTTGGGGCCTGGAACCGGCCCATTGCTTGGAGATAGCTTGGGGCCGTTATATGTACTGCCTTGTAGGCTTGCACCAGTGCCTTGAATTAGATGTGAACTGCAATGGGGAGCCAGTGAAGTTCTCGGAAGAGGGGGGTTACATGGGAGAACTTGGGTTGGTTGAATACCAGACGCGCTGCGGCATTTTGAACACACTGTAAGGGTCTGGTTGAGTCCAGTTAGCAGCGATTTGCAGTAGTTCAGGCCGGAGATCACTAGGGCTTGGTCCAGGAGTTGCCGCTTCCCTTGTGAGGACCGACCTTATCCTTCTGATGTTGTAAAGGGAGAATCTGCATGCACAAGCTGTAGCGGTTTGCTGCGCATGATAGTTGGTTGTCTAGGATGACGCAGAGACTCCTTACAGTAGGGGAGGAGGACACCGTGGTGTTCTCAAGAATGATGGACAGGTCTACTTGTGGACTGTCTTGGGAGTAGCTCGGTTTTGTCGAGGTTGAGTTTGACGTGATGTGTAGACATCCAGGCGCTAATATCAGTGAGGCATTCAGAGATCCGGGTCGAGATGTGTGTCAGATGGAGGGAAGGAGAGGTAGAGTTGGGTGTCATCGGCATAGCAGTGATAGGAGAATCCATTAGCAGTAATTACAGGGCTGAAGGATCTTGTATACAGCGAGCAGAGTAGGGGTCCCAGCACAGATCCTTGGGGGACTCCTATGTTGAGTGGGCAGGGTTTGGACAGGTTTCCATCCTATAGGACTTGGTAGGAGCGATCTGACAGATATGATTCGAACTAGGAAATTTACTTTTCCGTTTAACAAAAAAACTTTTGATAGGCTAGCCCACGCAGTTTCTTAAGGAACTGCACACCCTCTAGTTCCTGTTCCTGTTGCGTAGAATTGTTTAACATTTAAAAGACAAGAAGAACAATTTAATTTAGCATTTCTCTAAAGCAGGGGTTCCCAAACTTTTTTGTGACAGGACCCACCTAGAGAAGACAAATCTATTTAGAGACCCACCAAACACCAAGTACTGGTAATGTCATTTTTAAAAACCTATCCATTTTAGCTAATTCTATATATGTGTGTGCCCCAAATATTTTTGAGCAGAGTGCTCCAGAAACTATCATGTGCATGCGGCCTAATAGGATTTCATCCAATCAGAAACAAGGCAATTTTTTGCCACAACCTTACTCACGACCAATGAGTGGAACAATAGGATAGTAAAGCCTTTCATTGATATTCTTCATTCATTCAATGGTCGCTTGCCATTTTCGCAACCCACTCACTCCCACTCAGTAACCCACCTGAGGGTTCCGATCCACAGTTTGAAAACCGCTGCTCTAAAGCATGCTTTAGCTACGCCCTGTGGAATGGAGTTATCAGATATATTTTGAATGAATGTCAGAATGTCAATTCTCATTTCAGTGTGACTTGTTGAAAGTTGAAACACTGCCTAAACTGCTGTCTGTTACATAAGGGTCTTAAAGTGGAATCTTCAAGAGTTAGATAATTGCTGACATTTAGAATAAGAGAAGTATCAATGTAATTATGTTCCCTTTTAGTTCCCACTTTAACTCCAGTTAGATATTTTCCGTAGCAGCTCTTTAAATCAACGCATTATTATTTATACTTTGACTTGATATTAACATTTTACAGAATTACAAATAGCATGTTAAATAAATCCACACTGAGCAGCAATGGATGAGCAGCACAAACCCTGTTTCCTGTTTTCTCTCGATATCTGCTCATTGTGTTCAATGTAACCCTTCCAGGTTCCTTTCTGTCTAAACAGGTGTTGAAACAGAGATGAGAAAACTGCTCTGCTGCCCAGTTACTATAGAGACTACATACTCAACATTTATATATTTCAATAGAAAACCTAAAGTTAAACACTGAAATTAAACAGAGGATTGTAAATGCATTTAATAATAATAATAATAATAATAATAATAACAATAACAATACATTTTATTTAGAACGTCTTTCAAAACACTCAAGGTCATCTTAACTTGCAAATAGGTAAATACAGACATATAAAACATTTGGCTAAGATATACACACGAGAGGGAGTGCGTTAGACTGAACATCCGCACGGCTGTGATTCGGTCGTAGGTACAAGGCCTTAGGCCTCTTGTCCAATCAGAGCACTTGGTCGGAACTAACTGTTGTATAATATAGTAATAAATATTAGGCCAAGGCATGAATATAGTACATTCTAGATCAGGACACATTTAAACCAAAAAGATTTGGGAAATATATTTTAAATATATACAAATAAAATAATGGATTGGTCATTCGGTATGTGACTATGTCATTTAATTGTGAAATGACACAGGGGATTTTAAATGTGTTTAAAATGGCCTTAATCTTGTCTAACCTCATGTGTCAGCATTATTACAGGTTTCATGGGGTTTTGTAGAGCTGTTGACCTTTACCGTGTTTTGTCTAGTTATAAGTCTCCAGGCTGCATTCACAGAAGTATACCATTTTCATGTAAGGTCAATATCATTTTTCTCTCATGCTACATCTTAGCTAGCACTAGCTAGACCTTTCAATTACTCTCGTCTTGCAGGCTACTACTAGAGTAGTGTGCAAAAGGCTTGCTCCTTGGTTGGTGTAGTGGTCAACGCTGGTACTGAAGCCCATTTGCAGTTTTGCCCAAAAAGCGTATTCCCCATTGATGGCCCATAAATCATTATTATAAAGATTACTTGTTGCTCAAAAATTCCATTGTTTATATATATATATATATATATATATATATATATATATATATATCAGTGAGTGAGTTGATCCTCCTAACTATTGCTCTCAGATTTTTTATTTATTTTTTGCTGAGAAAATAGTCTGGAAACCCTGTTTGCCTTATTGTTTTCACAGCCACCCTGCTGGCAGACCAATCAGGCTGGGTTAGTTAGCGCAATGAAGTTTCTAAATTAACCAGAGGTCTACGCCCAGTAGGAGGCAGCGACTGTGAACACTTCCAAATGGAGCGTGACCAGACCCTGTTCACAAAGGGAATATTGGGTCTGGTCACACCAGGCTACCATCAAATCCACTACAATCTTTTCAGCCCAAAAATACTAGAGAATATGACCTTAAAAATATCTTTTCAACTATATTTTTGGAATCTATGGGGTCATTTCAAAGTAATGAGAAATCCCCAAATATGTTTCTGCCTTTCTGAGAAGGTTTTAACATTGAGTGAACAATCAGACAGACATGAAGTTATAAAACCAGATGACAGGTTTAAGAGCAGCCTAAAATGTAGGAAAGATAATTATGCTGGTTCTCATAACAGGTGCCTCCCAACAGGTGAAAATAGCTTTTGGTGGGTCGTGAGATTTATTTATTATTTTTAAAATATTATTTGTACTCATGTATATTACCTATAATAACGTGAATACAGTGTTATAGGATTAGTGGATTGTATTTATGCAGCTATGGTAATTGCTCCAAAAGCATCTTATGAAGCTATCATAATAAGCTAAGTTACATTGTAGCCAGGCAACGCTGATTATATCCAATTTCCCGCAAAAAACCCTGCACCTTGCGTATGCTAGCATCTTGAGTACTCGAGCACCTTGATTACGCTAGCATTGTGCGACTCCTCAGCAAGGACCAGGAGGTTGTGTGTTGTGATTTCACAGGGACTCTCCAGACACCCCCCTGCCGTGCACTATGCATTATGCAATAAGTAGTGTGTGTGTGTGTGTGTGTGTGTGTGCGTACCGTGGCAGAGCAAGGTCAGAGTTAATGCAGTGCTATGCTGAAGTCATGCTTCACTACACCCCCTTGCGCAAACGCACACACACACACACACACACACACCTACATGCACGTACGCACACACACAACATAAACAATACACTGGGAGATAAAAAGCAATTGGAGGCACACATGCTCACAGCTAAACAGAGGATGTGTTTTGCCGTGTAGCCCTTTATATCAAAGTTTTTTAAATCACGTTTCCAAAAATGTGTGATAGACTGCTGTATGTGTGTGTGTTTGTGTGTGTGTGCGCACTATTTGTTTTTCAGATTTTGTCCGGATGATTTCCGTTTCTCATCAAGAGCTTAAAGTGTTGTTGCTCATTCACTTGAATTCTCTTCACTTGAAATGTGGGCAATTATTTACACTTTGGTCATTATTAGGATACAGTGGCAGGTCTGGGGAAGAGTTTAGGCACATACCAACAAAGCCACGGACTTCAAAGCAAAACACGAGCTTTGCACTCAGCATTTATTATCACAGAGCTCTATGCTGGTTTACAAAACCTGGAATAGAACGATCCAAGCATTCACAGACAACATGCAACACTCGCAAACAATATCCAACAGTGAACCAACAGGGCTGTGAAGAAGCTTTAGATTATTTTTTCAGCAGGCACAGATAACTAACTGTAAATTAGCAAAATGCAAGGAGATATTTGGTTAAATTGGCAAAATGTGTATTAGCTTACAATTAGCTTACAATAGCTGACTATACCTTTAGGGAAGAATATAGTCAAGTGGGAAGCATTCTCCAGTTTGTATATGACATGTTTTGCTTTCATAAGCCGTTTTCACATATTAACTCTGGACAATATCCGGAGAAACAGGTCCAGACATCATCCAGAGATGCCCTTTCACACACAACAGGAGATTGTTCGTGTCAGACGCATTCTTACTTGATGTAAATATTGTTTTTGGTTCAGGCAGGAGGCAGCGCATGATGCAAAACATACATATAGCCCCTCTAGGTAATGTCTACAGTAGATAAGTTAAAGATGGCAGTGCATGTCTGTAAACAGCTATAGTCCATAATAAACTAAAGAGCAGCAGATGTACCTTGACACTCACGTCTTGTAGCAGGTTGGTAACAGGCCCGGAGGTCTCTTCCTAATGTTGCCCCCATCAGCTATAGAGGCCAGAAATGGAGAACAGCTTCCATCAGCTGCAATTGCTGACTACTCTAATTTCTTTATTTCTTTGGGGAAGGAAGGAGAAAGGGGACCTCATACGGTAGGACTAATGTCAAAGTCATGACTATTATGATGTGTGCCACAATGGACCCCCTACCATTTCACACAGCAAACCAGTGTTCCTGAATAAAACCTCATCTAGTTTAGTTTTACTTCAGACAGCGCAATTGCACTGCATTATAAGAAAAAATGAGGGAGTGAAAAATAGAGTAGCTAAAAAATATATACATATGAAGACTGGAACACTTTTGAAATGAAAGTAACAAAGTAATACGTAGAAAATGGCATAATGTATCCAAGGTTATTTATCTGATATACTAAGTATACAATGTTCGAGAAAAAGTTGATTTGAACCTATAGCATAATATAATAACTTACAGTGTCACTGTTTATTTTGCTCAGATCTCTAACATAATATATGCAAATAGTTGCATATGATAGATTATATTTTAGAGTAGAACCCAGGACATGCTGGAAGGATTATATCTCCCAGCTGGCCTGGGAGTGGCTGGGGATCTCCTGGGAGCAGATGGTATAGATCAGGACTATTCAATTCCAGTCCTGGAGGGGTCATTAGAAGCCTGATAACAACCCATTCATTAAAATCAGGTGTGTTGGAGCAGGGAGACATTTAAAACATGCAGGGCAGAGGCCCTCCAGGAATGGAAGTGAATAGCTCTGGTATATATGTTCCTGCAGAAAGGGATACCTGGGCTGCTCTGATGACCCTGTTTCCACCGCCACCCTAATGGAGAAGTGGTTACCTGGGAGGATGGATGGGTTGGCGGAGTAAAGGATATAGTAGTCTGGGAGTTTAACTCCCAGCAAGTAGGTCACAGGCTCAAGGTCACGGACTAGAGCCCCAGAGTTGGCCTACCTGTATGCTTTTCGAACTCACTGTATTAGTAACTTTGGATCAAATCTGATTTTAAATGTTTTTTTGTAATTAAGGATGAGAAGTGTTTCTTTACTTTGCACTTTGAGTTACATTACACCACACACACCTATAGGTGTGATGTGTTTGTGTGCGAGGAGTTTGTGTGTGTATGTGTGTGTGTGATCCCAGCTCTCCTCTCTCCTGCATTGCTGTCAACCTGTCACTTTTTCTGCTCCTCTAATCTCCCCCTGCGCCGCTCCTCCCCTCCCCCCGACTACCTCAGCCGTAGGAGAGCCTCTTTCTTTGATATATCTTTTAGCTGTAGCCTGTAAATGTCATTGCTAACCCTCAGCGGACAAAGTCGAGTGCACGTGCGCACGCACAGCGTTATGGTCCGCAATAAAAAATGTCTGCTGATGAGAAATGAGCCAGAAATGGGAACCAAACAATTAAGCAAGACACGGCCCTGCTTAGCATTAGGTATTAAATTCAGTCATTTTAAAAGTCCTGGCATTACATCATCACTGAAATTGTCCCGGCACATACAGTCAAATATTACCACTTTTGGCCTGGGGGAGGGGCGATGCAATTAGTCTGGAGGGCTTCACTGCAAAAAATGCCCTATCAAATATAAGTGCAAATATATTAGTTATGAGCTTGCTTATGCTTAAAACAAGCAAGTTTGGTTGCCAGTGCAGTAAGTGAAATTTACTTGTAAGATTTCTTAAATTAAGTGCAGATTTAAATCATTTAAGTCACTAGATAAGCCATGTATATTAGAAACAAGTCCAACTAGATTTTAAATCTAAAAACAAGATTATCACACTAAATTATATGTAGTTTCAAATCCAGAACAACATGCAGTCATGTTTTTCTTTACAAAACTAGAACCATACGAATGCACGATTTTCCAACCTACCGGCCACTCAAGGCGCCTGGAGGCAATTAGATTTAAAGCAGGGACTATCCAATCACCTGTCTACCCAGTGCCACGGTCGCAGAATTTTTACCAATAAGAGATACCAGATGACCATTAAAAATAGGCTATATGATGATTACAGCCACAAGATAGAAATGGTGGCCAAGTTCATGTTATCCTTTCTGGATTAGCAGCACGGGTAAAGCTGGCACTGCTTATGTTTGTAATTCATTTACATTTTACGCACAGTATCAAAGAAACACAAGCATGACTTGGCAAATCGGTATATTGCACATTACAGCCTTTTGACCATCTGATTATCTAACAAAACAAGTTCAAATTAAACCATCAAAGCCAGGGACAAAAGGTAATGTATTAAAGTTAAACGAAACAAATACATGAAAGAAATTCAACTTGGAATTACCATTACATCTTACAAATAAATAAGTAGTAAATAATACAAGTTTAATAAACTTTAATAAACTACAGTTCTAGTGCAGCACCGCAGAGTCAGCCTTTCACCTCCTGGCTGCTGAGGAGGTGGCAGGAGAGGAGATGTCACTACAGCTATAATCACTGACAGGAGAGGCCACATATCTACAGGGTCCATGCAGCTGGTGGGTCTCCTGGGAGGCACCATGGAGGGCCAGACTCCTATAAGTCAGGACAGCATGCATGGCCTCAGATCAGTGCTATTGTGAGAGGCACTGAGACAGGGACCTCCTGTCTCTGGGCCACTGCATCCTGAGTTCCTAAACAGAGTATTAATATGTGGCAAATAGGGAATTGTGATCCATATCATGAACAACAATCAGAAGAGATTAATTTTGAAAGTTGTAGAATAAATTAGAATAAACGTGTTCTCTATTATTGTGCCAATCGTGGGTGGGAGAGACATCATTCTTGGCTATAAAATGTAATACGTTTTTATAAGTCTTCTATTCTTTTTATGTCTGAAATTAGCCTACATATTACGGTGATTGTCAGACATATTATGAATTTTATTTTACACCTAAATCTGATCAGATAGCCTATAGGCCTAGTCCTAGTTGAAAAGTGTTGGATTAGGTTTATTTTATTTTGATTTGATTTCAACTCGGTAATAAAGACAGTGGTAAAAACTAATATTTAACCATCACAAACAAAACACAAACGATTAAGCCTATTTTAATCACCTTGGAGAAAGTTCGAGGTGACGCATCCCGCAATCGCAACATTTGTATTCACTCCCCCTGCAACCACAAACAGAAAAAGCCTACACTGTCTACAAATAAACTAATTTCCACGTTTTGCTTTGTTTTTTCACACTGCTGGTTACGAGTAGAACACTCTGAAGCGCTCTAACAATTTGGAAAGGAAATGGTAGTGGGAAGTGAAACCCGTGAAATGAAGCTATGTTCAGAGTTCATGTGTTGCCACGGCAATGATAAACAAACGTTGCATGTAGGTTAAATTAAATGTTAAATTATATTCTCTCCGGCTTCATGGCTCTCATGTATTACGGACACATTGCAGGATTCAGACATCTTAAAATGTAATACCATTTGGAGCAAGTTGGCGGGGGGGGGGCTGGTGAAGGATATTCGCCTATAATTAAATGTCTAATATTTATGTCAACGGCATAAACCTGCACACACGCAGAATAAACAATTCTATTTTTCCGACTGTTTGCATGGGTGGGGGTCAACTTTTTTATAGTTCTATGCAGTACCGGTCCTAGCACATTTGGTGCCCTAGGCTAAGATAACCCCTGACGCCCCACCCGGCCCACCTCCATTCAGCGACACACACACATCCATCTCCTGCTTGCCAAGTTAACTGCATGACAATGCACTTTTATTTACTACAGCTAAGAAAACACTTAACTATAAACAATAAATAAAGTACAACTTAAATACACAGAAATGTTATGGAGTCAACTGATTGAGACAAATGTATTAAACACAAGGACAATTAAAGTTGAACAAATATTTGCATTTATGTTGCACTCACCTCAGGAGAGTGACTGGTTGGAATCAGTGCTCTAATCAGGAGATGCAGCCTGCTGTGTTGTGATGTCATGTTTTTTGTCAAAGAGCAAAGTATAAGTACAATCCCCATTGACTTGCATGGAACGCTGGTTCGCTCTAGTCTAGTCTAGTCATAAAGGGTAAAAAGTTGCCCGCCTCCTTGAAAGTGTGCTCTCCGTTGGAACCTATCTGTTAAATTGTATTTTCTCTGGTGACAGCTTAAATCTAATATTGTTGGTATGTTTACACAAAATCAAAAACACATTTAAATGAAAAGCAAACATGTTCACACGAACATTCGCAACTGAACTGACCAATTCTGACTGCATCTCTGTTCTGCTACTATTTTATAACCTGTGTGGGCCTGGTATTTTAAAAAGAACTACATTCTGTATAGCAACAAGAAGAAAACATGATTCTGAATGCCCCTACGAAGAACGTGATTGGAGATGCTTTTCTCTTGTTAAGAGTGTCCCGTGACACAATAGTATGAGATTGTGATTAAGAGATTCACGATCACACTGTAGATATGTCTAACCAGGTCATTGCGTCATCATAGCCTGAGCTGAACTGAACATAGAAACAGATTTACACCATCTTATTAATAATGTAATGTTATATTTTAAAATGCCACACATTTGTTTGAAATCTACATAAGCAACAATGGGAAAAGCGATATTTTAAAGGTGAGGTTAATTCATCTTAACCTGGTGTAACCAGACCCAACATGCATATGTGTGAAGAGGGTATGGACATGCCCTATTTGTAATCTTTGCATTTAATTGACCTCTAGTCAATTTAGAAACTATTTAAACAAGTATGTGTTACTAAAACTGTCGCTTCATCTCCCTATCACCATTTCAAAACAAATACTTGACCTCAACATCACTGCACTTAAGCCACCGCCCATAGGGTGTATAAATAGGGTGTATAAATCACCCTATTTATACACCCATATAAAACACCTCATTGGCATCAATAGGGTTTAGTATGTGTCAAACTCCTTTTTTTTATAAAAGTTTTGAATGTTCCTATTTTTATTACATTCAAATTCCATGTACAGTACAAAGGATTGTCTAAATGACAGAGGCGCAACACACACTTTTGACTTTTGTTATCCATTGGTGGTTTAGAAGATTTCTGGAGGGGGGGAAGGAATTAGAAGTTCCACAGGTGTTATGCAAGTTATAAGGTTGTTCCGCTGAGACTGACAGACATGCATAAGCATGCATTGCAGGGGGGGGGGGGGGGTCGTGTAGACGACAGGTAATGAGCAAGGAGGGTTTAGAGCCAGGAGATGTGTGTCAGGACCTGGAGGTGCACAACGAACATAGGAATGAAAGCTGGAGAAACGATACACAAGGAGTAGAGGGAATATTAAACTGTATTGAGCATCGCTCCCTGGAGCAAGTTTACTTTTGGTATCAATGCAGAAACGTGCTAGTGTTTCTTCCACTGTAAAAAATACAAATGCATTGTTAAGAAGCTGTCTAGAGGCTAACTCTGTCTCTGTGTATTTGCATATTAGTCGGGGAACTGTCCACTTTTTAGAGGCTTTATCAGAGTCACCCAATTGGCATCCAGGTAGATCAGGTGTGTAGATCAGTTGGTTTTGTCAGCCAGTGTTCATAAAGTCATTATGTGCATCTAGTTCTGATAGAGCTTGATCCATTCATCTGCATCTGTTGGAAAATCACATGAAACGCTTTAAATTTCTGATTATTTGACGAGCCAATTGTCTGCTAATGATAAATAAAATGCAGTGTAACAGCAGAGACAACGCGAGCATTGCGTCGGACATTACGTTATCTTTTGCACTGTAGGAAGGTCAGTGGGCACTCTATTATTTTTCCTCCATAAAAACGCAAACAATTCTCAACCGTCAAAAAAGGTGTGCTTGATTTGTGTTACTGATTGTTAACGTATGTGTTATTTTGTGCTAAAGCACCCCCTCTAAAATAGATTTGCTCTCTGAATGTAAAAATAAAAAGGTGTCCTGACTGACAGGATGTCACGTATTGACTGTCCCTGGCTGTCAATCACATATACCTGCAACAGCCAGTGAGGCTGCAAGGGCACCTTTTAATTAGAGACAGCAACAGCCGAGCCACTGCAGCAGAATCCGTCACCTCGGAGCCACAGCACAAGCTGCCATTTTGGCTCCGGAGAAAGAAGAGAGTGTAACCTTTTCAGCCCTATGGGGAACGGCGCCTGTCGGTTTTTACAAATAAGGCTGACCGTTGTACAGGAAACACCGACTTTAATTAAAGGCAAACACATTGGCATCTCCCTGGGCCCCACCTCTGATCCTGTGGCTGGACGTGGCCACCGTCCACTGAAATATATCTGGCTAGTGATGGAGGATGGATTCATTGCGGGTGGTAGAATGCTTACAACTGCTACCAACTGATTTTTTTTGACATTTTAGATAGGAGAAAATGGTGAAAGTTAGTTAGCATGATACAGTATCACCTGCTTGAATGGCAAGAACCACTGTATATGTTAGACTGGTGTTTAAGATGGTCAACTCCCAGCTCAAAGGTCTTGGGTTTTATCCCTCGACATGCTTGATCTATCTGTGAGCATTTGTAATACTAATCCCTACCTGTTCCTTAGCACTTAATTACACCAGTTCCATTGGATAAATCATGTAGCTCTAATTTGAATTTAAGAAGGATTATTAGAATATTAGAGATGTATACCGTCAGGGCCGGCCCAGCCCTCCCATTCGGCAAGATTAGGCAGTCGCCTGGGATGGCATGAGGCGGCATTTTGACAAATGACTGAGCGCTCCTGGACTGCATTTTATATAGCGCTTTTATCCAAAGCGCTTTACAGTATTTTGCCTCACATTCACCCATACATGGTGATTGCTGCCATGCAAGGTGGGACCAACCACCGGGAGCAGTTGGGGGGTTAGGCATCTTGCTCAAGGATGCTTACAGGTAGGTCAGCACCAGGGTTTGAACCCACGACCTTCTGGGACATTGACATAGGCTAAAGCTTATTGTACACTGTTGATTTTCCCAAAGCGGAATTATCTGTCTTTCCTAAGGCGGCAGAATGTCCATATAGTATACTATTGTTGGTGGTTCAGCATTTATACAGGGTATATAAGGATCTCTGTGAAGTTGGCAGCCCATATGATAAGTAAGTTAATAAAAGTATTTTGATTCGTTTGTGCATCGTTTGTGCACGCAAAATAAATATTTATGCACAAACTGTTTTAGAGACATTAAACATTACATTTTTTGCAACGGTGTGACGTCCTCAGCCTGCTATTGAATATTAATCACATTTAACTTGCCACATTCGTTTTTTGCATCATCTAAAACACTCCTTATTTTAAGGTTTATTGAGGTTTATTTAATGTATACAGATGACGTCATCGTTCTGACGCTGGCTGAATCGCTCAGACTTTACATGCACGTTTAAACGTGTTACTTCTGTAAAACGTGCACAAACTAATAGAAATACTCACATTATTCACATTGTTATCAGATGGGGTGCCAACTTCACGGAGGTTACATAAGGCATGCACATGGAGATGCTCTCTGTAAAGCACAATTGAACTTCTGCTAAACCCTGCATATAGCCTCCTTACCTCTGCATTGAGTTTTCAAGCAGATGCTCGAAGATCCAGATCAGTATTCTCCCTGTGCTGTGTCTGGCTCAGTATCTCCATGGCTTTTTAAATTCATCCCGTCTCTGACAGTCATTTTCTTTCTATCTCCCTGTGCGCTGGGAGCCAGAATCACTAAATAATCAACACTGAAATCTAATTCCAGACTCGGACCTAATCAGATTGTGAAGCTCTGAATTATTTGTCCTTCTTTATGGGAGCTGTATAGTAAATGACTAAACAAAAAAATAATATTATTCGGTGGTTGCTGTTGAGATTTTGTCTTATTATTTTACCTCTAACACTACATTCAAAAGCAAAGTTTGTGTAATTGCCCTCAATCAATTGCCTGTCCTCTCCAGTGGACCAAGCACGGCTGTTCTCTCTTAACCTGACATGCCAGAGGAATTGTTGTCACAAGTCCATCTGGGGAGCCGTACATTGAAACTGTTTGTAAATGGCTGTAC
>JAODUE010027640.1:0-22189 GCA_027564755.1 Amblyopsis hoosieri
TGGGGTGCTGAGTGTACATTAATGAGAAATAAAATGAACTTTTTAGATTTTTGGAAAATGGCTGCAATGAAACAAAGAGTGAAAAATGTAAAGGGGTCTGAATACTTTCCGTACCCACTGTACCTATGATAACCCTAACTGCAATAGTTCTCATATTTTGAATTGTGCCAGGCTTTCCTGTATTTCATGTTTTCCTTTAAATAAAAATACATTTCCACCATACGTTCATGCAGAAAAGGCACAAATTGTTCCATAAGAATTCACCAGAAAACAGCTAGTGTCTGATTCTTAAAATGTTATGCGGGAGGACCCCAGAACCCCCTGCTATATCTTTCCCCCCAATTTTTAAACAAAATATGGTCATCTTAAACCAGGCTACCGATTTCTATCTTTTCTGCACAAATTTATGAAAAACACAAACTCTGTCGGGATGTAGTCTAGGCTTGTAGAGTATGTTTATCTTTCACAACTTTACCAGTTGGCTACTCTTACGTATGTTCGGACAAGTCTTCAACAGTTGACAACTTTTGTGAGAGTACTCCGTAGGGGATCTTTAATGTTATTACAGCCATATTTATAAAAAGAAAACTACTACTACTACCTACACCAACAGAAACTGTTGGACCGTGGATGTGGCAGCGAAAAGATTAGGTTGTGCACTGCAAATTCTAGAGCTTACATTTCGCAAATGATGTACGCGTTTAGGAAGCATTCATGTGTCACTCGCCAGAAACCCCGACCAGACAGCATGGTGCAGCCTTGATTCTCAACCCACGGTGACGGCTGTCCTTCGGCCCATTTAGTGAATGTGAGTTGTAGATTCTTCATATCCGTACTAAAATTCCCTGTTGCTTTTTTATTGTTGACATTGATCCATGCTGTTCGGTAATTCGAGTCAAAGAACTTAGTCAGAACTGCATTCTCGTCCTCGTTTTGGGGCAAGGCCAGGTTCAAACCTTGCTGTGAGCAGAACTGAATTGCCTTGTCAAAAGACTCGCGTTCCTTGTATGACACAAAGTACTTCTTGCCAGCTTTACGGACAAAATCATAGTTGGCAACTGAAAAGTACACAACATAAAATTAGACACTTCACAACTCATAGACCTACTGGTAAATACATACAATCCGATTTAAATGCATTTGCAATAAAACTTATTAAACCGAAGTCTACTTACCCAGTTCTAATTTAGCAATGCTTTTCTCTAAATCGTCCAGATCTAAGCCCAGTGACACAGGACATTCTGCAACAAAAACACATGTAATTAAAATAGCCAACTGGCCAAATGTTTGGCATGTAGTGTAGGCTACTCATTTGTTATAATGCACCCACCAGTAAAACATGTCACTCCTTGCTCACATTTACAGCACAATGTGCATGCACACGTTTTAAGGTTGCTCTAAATGACATTCTACCGCTAGATGTCACACTGCCCGAGCATGTCAGACCAAAACAAATGCTTTGTGGGACACACGCCGGCCTGGCAGAGGAAACAAAGACCAGAGATCTGAGGCCTATACTACGAATAGAGTTCAACCTACCAAGATGTAACTCTGGGTTATCAGATAAAGTCCGGGTTGACAAACTCCGCCTGCCTACATTGGTATTGTGACTATCGTTCCACTTAGTGCGCGTTCACATAAAAGTGGCGCGGTCGGCAACACAGGCCGAGTTTTAGTGTAAAGGCGCATGTTCCGTCCAAAACACAGGTTATGGGTATATTACATTACAGTAATTCCCAAGTACCTGCGATCAATTTGAGGAACAGAATTTCTGCAGTTAACTGTTTTGGGGGAAATTTACATTGTTTTAGTTTCAGGCTATGCATGGTAGATGTAGCTGTCTGGGTGCTGCTTACGTCAGCCTCCACCACAAAATGACGTTGACACGTCCACTTAAGAGACCGTAAGCATTCATTTTTTGCTCCATTGAAATTAATTACAACACTATCTTTCTATCATTATAAAATCTTTATTTCATATCTAGAAATATCAGGTGTGTAATGGTGGCCAGCCAGTAAAAAGCTGTGCAGGCCAAATATTTTGTTTCTTCTTCAAGCCCCCCCCTCCCCCAAAAACACAGAACTATAATTAACCTTAAACTCAATTGTTTAAGGTTACAACCACAGAAAGTAGAAACAAACAAACTCCTAGAAACACTATTTTCCTAGAAACACAGCGTTTCCTAGGCACACAGAAACTTTAATACATTTCTACAATGTATAAGTTATTTACCGCACAATGTGATGCATGTCATTCAGTGTAAAGTATACTTGCTAATTCTTGTTTCCCTATCGACACCTATTGCATCCTAACCGTTCTGAAAGGGTGGATTCCTCCCTCTGTGTATAGGCAAAGGCCCCTTGACCCGAGCCCATTCTCCCTACCGCCCCCCCACCCCTTTTGACACTTTAGGTACTTTCGGGCCCCTTTGACACAGATTCTGTGTCTATGTGTTTCTGTGTACCTGTGCTCTGTCTACATAGGCGCCCAGGAGGTCCTCTTTCACCAGGGAATCCAGAGGCTCCCCTTGGCCCAGGAGTTCCTCTTGCTCCAGGAAACAATAATCCTGCTGACCCTGGTGCAAAGAAGTTTACGATCAATTATCATTAAAAACATAAAAAGATGAAAGCAAAAAGTGAAATCTTCATCTGACCACACTAGATATTTTTACTTTAAATGTAGCCTCTAGTCAGCTACTACAAGCTAATTGTATGGCTACACCTTTTCTTAAATTCAACAAATATCTCCTCGCATTTCGCTATCTTACCGTTGTGTGTGCTTCAAAAAGTATCTGATACTTCTACACACCCCTGGCTCCGTAAATAGGAACACAAAGTGTCAAACACTGTTCACAACAATAAAGCCGTCTTAGGCTAATTAGCTTTGCTTCACAATGTGTTTTAATGTGTGAGGCAGCGGAGGAATATTGTTTGTATTTGAGCTTTGAAGTTAGCAAGCGTTCAAAACCTAACCTGACATGCCAGATATCTGTGTCTATTGAGACACGTCCATCTGGGGAGACGTCCATTGAAACTGACACACCAGATATCTGTGTATATTGAGACACGTCCATCTGGGGAGCCGTCCATTGAAATGATTTAAAAAGGGCAGGCGCTTTCAAAGAAATGCTTTACAGTCACAGATGATTGATTGGACAAAAAGCCGTTGCTCTTTCAATACATTCTACCAAAACTGATGGTATATTGCATAAACACCAACATAACTTCTGGAAGTTAGCTACAACTAAACTGGGGAAATCCGCAAAGGCAAATATGACGGTTGGAAGAAATGCCAATCGAGAAAAGAGAACATTGTCTGCATAATAAGTTATGTTAGTTGTGAATGCGTTCAAAGTATATCCTGTGGGAGGAGGGGGGGGCTTTGAAAACCTTATTTCGGGGCACAGCACCGATCTTTTTATGAGTTTTGACTCGCAATTGTGTAGTTTTTATATCCTGGCAGTGGTAATCATTGAAAGCGCATGGTTGTTCTCCCCATTCATCTACTGCTACATATGATATATGTAGTCTAAGACCATTTAAATAAGCGCCCTGACTAGATTGGCCGTGATCAGCTGAGCAGCCTCGTCACTGAGATCAGTGACGAGGGCAATGAGCTGACTGTGATCATCTGACAATTGAGATGAACTGAGATTAAGCATGGGTGTGTTTTAGTGGCCTCTGGCCTGCCTGAACTATCGCTATGTTTGATTCATACATACAATATATATACATAAAAGCCTCATTAATCCACTGAGTAGATCCAATAAACTGCCCTTAACAGCCATATATCCTTTAGAATGGTGTTAAAGGAATAAAATCAGTCATTTTCAGAGTTCAAGCATTTCAATCTGTGATGTTCAATGTTCAACCATTTCAGCCAATAACCCATTCTAGTGATCCCATCAGATCAGGCTATTCGCAAGTGTTTGCAGGACATCCTTTAGCAATACAGTAAGTGGATGCACAGTATGTGGTCAGCCAGAGTATGCCAGGGTATTGTTCTCTGTAGTGAATGTTCCAGTGTGGCGAATACCAGATGCAAGGCCTTATAGCCTATACGTCGTGTGTGTGTGGATCTCACTGTAGACGGGTTGTGATGTTAATTTAGAACGTCACTAGGGATCAACACTCGCCTTTTGATCCACGGGGTCCAGCAATCCCCATCTGCCCTGGTTCTCCTGAAGGACCAGGCTCCCCAGGGGGTCCAGGAGGTCCAGGAGGTCCTGGAGGTCCAGGTAGTCCACGGACAACTTTCAGGTCAGGTTGGCTGAGGCCGGGAGCAGCAAGCGTGGACAGGAGCAGAAACCCCACTACTGAGGAAAGGAGACACGACCTCATGATCTGTATAAGAACATAACGAGAAAAGTAGCAGTAACAATTACTTAAAAGATATAGTCAGCTATTTGCAAGCTAAATACACTTTGTGTCAAATTCATCAAATATCTCCTCGCATTTCGCTATCTTACCGTTCTCTGTGCGTGTGGAAAAAAGTATCTGATACTTCTACACACCCCTGGCTCCGTAAATAGGAACATAAACAAAGTGGCGAACACCGCTCGCATCAACAAAGCCGCAGCGCTACGCTTTGCTTCACAAGGCATTTATATTTGTGAGGAGCTGCCACGGGGGACCGCGGAGCGATACTGATTTGATTTGAGCTCGAAGTTAGCAAGAATGACTGATCCTGCCTTTAACAATGCTTTTATTACACCAAATGGATTTACACAGCCGCATATAAAATGTGTTATGCTGTATATGTAATTAAGGTTTGTACTGTAGCCTACACAAGTCAACAACAAAAATATAGAAAATATATTGTACAATTTACAATTTAAATGAATAACAAAAGAAATGATACGGTTTAAAAAATGTAAAATGTTTATTGATTATTCTGTAAATCAAATATAATTAACCTCTAAGACAACAGAAGACTAGAAAATTATTTAGTGAAATAGAAGGTCTTACCTCATGAACTGAAAGCTCTGCAGAACAGAGTGGTTCTGCTCGGACACATTCGGATAAGGTCATAGAATGTAAGGATGAAACTGATGAAAAACAACAGCTGCGTTTTCTCTGGGATAAACGTGAGACCAGCGAGCCAAGAGCCTCCCTCTTGTGAAGCACTTTTGTGTTTATTTCAAGAATAGATGTAATTTTAACAGATAATAACAAATATAACACAAGTAACACGTTGCAGAAAATGAGCATTTTCACAGCAGAGTAGTATAGTATGGCTAGTATTAGTATAACATTTACGGTCTGATGTATTGTGTTCTCCATTTCACTGCAAAGATTGTACACTATCAAAACCATTTAATACGTAACGTATGCAGGTGGAAACCCCTATTCATTCAGACACATAAAACGATCGTACTAGTCAAGTTTGTGCAGTCTCAAAGGGCTTGAAACAAACAACACACCCATAATTAAGAACAATTAAGAACTAACACATTGCAGAACTGTTGCAGGTTAGTTAATTATGAGTGGTCTGACAAATGTAGCATTAACAGACACCACAGGAGTCCCAAGGAAGTGTCCCTGACAGACAACACAGGAGTCCCAGGTCCGAGGAAGTGTCCCTGACAGACGCCACCCTAGTCCCAGGGAAGTGTCCCTGACAGACACCACAGGAGTCCCAGGTCCGAGGAAGTGTCCCTGACAGACGCCACCCTAGTCCCAGGGAAGTGTCCCCGACAGACGCCACAGGATTCCAAAGGAAGTGTCCCTGACATACAACACCGGAGTCCCAGGTCCGAGAAAGTGTCCCTGACAGACGCCACAGGATTCCCAGGTCCCAGGGAAGTGTCCCTGACAGTTCTGTATTTCACCATATGACATATTACCTACAGTACTGTATGTCTTCATTTCTGTATTTAGTTTTGGGAAGCACGATTGTGCATGTCTTCCCTCTCTGTAAATGGTGCAATACAGATAAAGATTATTGTTATTTGAAAACATTCAAGAGTTAAATGTTCCAGACTCCCTCCACGAGAGGGAGTCTCTCACATTTATCCCAGAGAAAACACAGCTGTTGTTTTTCCCTGAACTTGTCAAGAGGCTTCTTCTTCTTCATCCTCACATTCTCAGACATCTGAACGTACCAGAGAACCAGCAGACATTTCACTTAATAAGGTAAGTCCTTTCTATTGCACTAAATAAATTTCTGTATTATTTTAATTTACATAAATAAAATTTCACTTTCAGCTCAGTTTTCTTCATAACTTGTACAACATCATGCTGCGTCATTTTATTCCTTTTGTTATTTATATATGGCCTTATTGCGTATATATATTCAATGTTATACTTTTTCGTACTAATTTCCTCTTCCTCGTTTGCCACCATATTGTGTTGTCTTGTGAGATGCAGTCAAGTGTCCACATTTCAACACATCCAAACCTCTGACCATGACCATATGATGTCCATTAGTCCTGCCAATTCCTCCATCAGCCAACTCACTGAGACCTGAGCGCTCCCCTTACCGTCAAATATATCCCAGACGTGCGCCGTTGTTATGAGATAATCAATGTTACTGTATTCACCGGTGGGAGCACATCATAGCCGGCTCATCAGTGTATGAAACATTTAATACTGGACACTTATCTTTTGTTCCGTTTGACATTTACAGCATTTAGAAGATGCTTTTATATAAAGCGACATCATTTGTAGTCGATAACCGAATAGGTCATAACACCAGTAATAAGCAAGCAGCATACACTGTATGTATAATGACAGCAGCATGTAGTAACTACATTACAGCATCAGGGCCCACATACATTACCATTCAATTCTCAAGCGTATTTTCTTCTAAGAGCACGAATGTTCTACATTTTGATTTATTATAATTACAAGCTAGAGTTTAATAACTGTTATTGTTCCTTGTGTCGTTCTCATCTCCCTCTACAGATGAGGTCGTGTCTCCTTTCCTCGGCGGGGGGGTTTCTGCTCCTGTCCACGCTGGCTGCTATCGGCCACAGCCAAGATGGCCCTATTGGTGTACGAGGACCTCCTGGACACCCAGGACCAGAGGGACTTCCTGGGGTTCAAGGGCGTAAAGGAGAACAAGGGGATCCTGGAGACCCTGGACATGCTGGACCACCAGGTGAGAGTTGAGCACGGCTGACACCCACAGTGAATCCAGACTGTGATTCCCAACAACCATGTCAGCCATTACAGCCCCGGCATACTGCTTATGTTTACACATACATACAACAACAACAGCAGACCATCTTATCCAAAGCGACATAAACTGGGTACAGGTCCAGGTATCAAGGAGCAGGTAGTTCAACATTTTCACAAAATGGTTCCAGCAAGTGCTTATTATATATTTTACTTCCTGCACCTTTCCATCCAGGATTACCTGGGTATATTCTTGCTGGAACAAGAGGACCTCCTGGACCTCAAGGACCGCGGGGATTTCCTGGAAACCGTGGCGCAAGAGGACCTCCAGGGCCTCCATGTGGCCAGGACGCAGGTCCGTATTATCCATCCATCCATCCATCCATATCTGCTTATCCAGTCGGGTCGCGGGGGCAGCAGCTCCAGCAAGGGAATCCAAACTTCCCTTTCCCAAGCCATATTAACCAGCTCTGACTGGGGGATCCAGATACGTTCCCATGCCCACTTTCACTTTCCCAGGGAAAGTGATTGCAATACCGCTCCCGCTGCTCCGATTCTCCGGCCAATCTCCCGCTCAAATGTCCGCTCACTTGCAAACAAGACGGCGAGGTACTTGAACTCCTTCACTTGGGGTAAGGCGCCTCACACCCTGGGCAACTCCAGAAAATAATAAAGTCCATCCCATATCCAGGATTACAGTTCCAGAACCAAGACTGTGTGTAGAGGTAAGCCCACCAGATCTAAATGGTAGTGCTCCACCTCCCGCACAAGTTCTGGCTCCTTCCCCCACAGCGAGGTGACGTTTTACGTCTTCAGAGCCAACCTCTGCTGCCCGGGTCTGGTCCGTCGAGGCCCCAGAATTTCACTGGCACAGCCTTTTCATTTGCCAATAAAATTAATTAAGCTACTGAGAGCTAGTATCGTACGTGTGTTGTGCTAAGATATCCAGAGTAGAGAGTCTAGTGTATGTCTTTGGATTCATTGTCACTGTTGTAAAAGGTGGAATACAAACATATTACCACATGTTCCCATTTATTATGTAATGACATAACATATTGTAACAATACTAGACGGGAGATAATGGTCCAAATGCTGAGCTCACAATGTATTTAAATAGAGTACAGGAACAGGCAGAATCGTAAACAGGTTGTGGTCAAAAAACGTAGAAGTCCAAACGATCGGCAATAGTACAAAGGCGCTAGGCTAATAACCAGATACTCAAGCAGGCAGTAGGACTGGTACACGGGGGTCAATTCAGGCTGAGGTACAGGGAGTAGGCAAGGCAGAAAACGAGGACTGAAAACTGGGTCAAAAAACACGAAGACTAAACACGAAGACTAAAGCTGAATCAAGGCTAGTGTAACAACGGCTCAGTATAGTTAGAAACAATACTTCACAACTAACAGAACGCCAGACTGCCTTAAATACTGTGCACAGGTGATCAGTATTCAGGTCTGGGATCTGGGATGATTGTGGAAAGTTGATGACGTACAGTAGAAGGCGGGTTTAACGAGAGGGAGTCCCTGGAGCGGTGATGACTAGCGGTAGGCTCTGGCGCGCGTTCCCGCGGTAGTGCACGGACCTTACACATATCCTTTACACGTTAACACGCTCACATACACACACCTGCCTCAATGACTAGTTAGTTAAAACCACTTCCTCCATCCTCCAGGGACACCCAGCGTGCAAAACCAGTAGTACATACTGTATTAAACCTCTTATTTTGTCTCCAACACCACTCGCAACAACAAAGCTGCTTTTTCCCCCAATGCGTTTCAATGTGTGGTCGTTCTGATTTGAGCTCAAAGTTAGCAAGCATTCGAGAATGACTAACCATAATAGTCAACATTCAATTCACATTCAAAATGCAAATCTGTTACACAACTCAGCCATTTGAGTAGATTACATCAAACTGCATGACTACGGTTATATCACACACAATAATTTTAATACCAACATGAATTAATATGACTATGAATATGACTTAGTACAGGCCAACATTTCTGTCAAGTAAGCTACTGTTGTGGTTTTCAGGTTGTGATAGTTCCCAGGAAAAAGAGATGAATTCTTTAAAGAAGAGCATCGCTGAATTAGAACTAGGTAAGCAAACAGGGACTGCAACACACCAGGTTTATGGATGCATATAGACGATATTATGTTATTATTTTATTTGTCTGCTGATTAATCTATTTCTGATAGCCTTAGATAGCCTATTCTATTATAGTGAGTCAAACTGATCATTTGTGAATGATTATTTAATAGCTTTGGCGATCTGTGCTGTTCAGGGGGCATGCTAGTCTAGTGGCTAGGGTGGTCAAATGGGTTTTATCCCCAACAAGTCTTACTGCAGGTCACTTTGGTTAAGTGTCTGCTAAATATTGTGTTTGTTCAAAATTGTCTAACTTCATGTTCCGTGCTTTTCAGTTGTCAACTATGACTTTGTCCGTAAAGCTGGTGAGAAGTACTTTGTGTCATACAAGGAGCGTGGCTCTTTCGACAAGGCGGTAGAGTTCTGCTCCCAGAGAGGTTTGGACCTGGCCTTGCCACAAAACGAGGCAGAGAATGCAGTTCTGACTCAGTTCTTTGACTCGAATTACCGAACAGCATGGATCAATGTCAACAATATAAATGCACAAGGGAATGTCTGGACGGATATGAAGAATAAATCACTCTCATTCATTAAGTGGGCAGAAGGACAGCCAGCACAGTCTGTTGGTGATAAGGGCTGCACCATGCTCTCTGGTGGGGGGTTCTGGCACCTGACGCATGAGTGCTTCCTAAATGCATACATCGTCTGTGAGATTAAGTTAATCATTTGATCTACACCTTTGCTCTGTGTAATTGCTTCTGACAAAATATGACACAAATGTATTTTTTACTTTAACACTATATTTTGCTTGTGAACAAACATTTATAGCAAATGTAACCATGCAAAAGTTGATTAGAGTTATTGTTGGGTGGATATATACATTATTAGGCCTACAGCAGTTATGCTGAGGTGAGCAAACTGCATAGACTCAAAATAACCAATCATAAAGAAGGGTTGGTTTGTCCCGCCCTCACAGGTGTAACACGGCTGACATACGAGTGTTAAGGAGATGTCAATCAGGTGTTCAAGTATGTGGGATGTGTTCTGACTATATTGCAATGCATTTAAGCAGTGGCGCAGGAGATGTTTTTTAGGTGGGGGGGGGTGAAAGTGTGACGAAAAATGTCTCAAATTTTAAGCCTGTACAACTATGCTTTTAGTTATTAAAACCAAATATAACACCGGAGTGAAATCTGTCCCACCCAGGATTTGAACCCCGCTCCCCTGCGTGAAGGAGATCGTTACACATGGTTATGACATAGACTAGGCTCTACACTGGTCAACATGATCACTGGTCAACAACACATGCCATATATCTCCCCATTAAAAAAAAAGAAGCAAGCTGAAATATTCCTCTTACAAGAACGGTATCTGATTATCCAAGATGAAAACTGGTACAAAGCAGGTACTAGAAAAAGTACCAGGTACTATCCCAACTTTTGTCCAATGGAAAAGCAAAAAGGCGAGTCGAGTTGAGCTGGGACCAGCAGTGGAAAAGCGCCAATAGTGAAATCTGATTCTACAGTATACTGCTTGTTACTAATACTACTGTACAGTATATAAGTACTGTAGTATTAGCGGCAGGAACATTGACAACATTCATTGTTTGCTGTCACATTGCAATTTTCCAGTGGCGTGTTATTGTATGTTATGATCAGCCTTAGGAAAGTATTACAAAAAACAGTAACTGTAATCTATTACAGTTACCAGCTCAAATAGTGCAATCAGATTAGTTTATATATTTTTAATTTTTTTAATAATTAAAATTAAAACATTTTACATTTAAAAGAGGAGTTTGCAGGAGAAAAATGCATAAATGATTGGCTGTTATTAACCTTTCATTAACGTCAATCAATAATGCTTTGGATGGCATTTCAAAGAACAATGTTTAGGTGTGAATTAATCTAAAATTAATATAAAGTAGTAAAATGATGTTGCAAATATTAGGTAATCCAAAAATTATGTTATTGATTATAATTTTAGTATGGTAACTAGTAACTGTAACGGATTACATTTAAAAAGTAATCTACAAAACCCTGGTTATGATGGCTGTTATCTGTAAAACAACATCTCAGCTCTAAATAAACACAAAATTGATTTCACCAGAGTCTGTCTTGTGAGCCAAGCTTGGCTCTGGTCTCACGTTTATCCCAGAGAAAACGCAGCTGTTGTTTTTCCTGAACTGGTCCGGAAACTTCTTCAGTTTCACCCTTAACATTCTACACCACTGTTATCTGAACGTATCAGAGAAGAACAAGTCTGTTCAGCAGGCCTCTTAAGTTCTTGAGGTAAGTCCTTTCTATTGCTCTAAATATGTTTCTATAGCATTCTAAAATTTATATTACATTTTATTTACAGAATTAGCATTTAGCATTTTTTCGTCACTTACAGTATATATTAAAAGTCTACACACCCCTGTTAAAATGTCAGGTTTTTGTAATGTAAAATAATGAGACAAAGATAAATCATGTCAGAACTTTTTCCACCTTAATGTGACCTATAATGTGAACATTTTAAATTAAAAACAAACTGAAATCTTTGAGGGGGATAAAATGAAAAATGTAAACCTTCCTTGAGATATTTCATCAACTTTATTTGGGTCCACCTGTGGCAAGATCAGTTGATTGGACATGATTTGGAAAGGCACACACCTGTTTATATAAGGTATAGTTGACAGTGCATGTCAGAGCACAAACCAAGCCCAGTCCAAGGAATTGTCTGTAGACCTCTGAGACAGGATTGTATGGAGGCGCCAATCTGGGGAAGGCTACAGAAAGATTTCTGCAGCATTGAAGGTCCCAATGAGCACAGTGGCCTTCAATCATCTGTAAATGGAAGAAGGGCTTGGAGAAGAATGCTGGAACCACCAGGACTCTTCCTAGAGCTGGACGCCCGGCCAAACTGAGCGATCGGGGGAGAATGGCTTCAGTCAGGGAGGTGACCAAAAACCCGATGGTCAGTCTGACAGCGCTCCAGCGTTGCTCCGTGGAGAGAGGACAATCTTCCAGAAGGACAGCCAGCAGCACTCCACCAATCAGGTCGATATGGTAGAGTGGCCAGACGGAAGTCACTCCTCAGTAAAAGGCACATGACAGCCCTCCTGGAGTCTGCCAAAAGGCACCTGAAACTAAATTCTATGGTCTGATGAAACAAATATTGGAACTACAAAAACTCTTGGGCCTGAATGCCAAGCGTCTTGTCTGGAGGAAACCAGGCACCGCTCATCACCTGGTCAATACCATCCCAACAGTGAAGCATGGTGGTGGCAGCGTCATGCAGTGGGGATGTTTTTCAGCGGCAGGAACTGGGAGACTAGTCAAGATCAAGGGAAAGATAAATGCAGAACTGTAGAGACAACCTGCACTATTCCCCACCCCCACCCCACACGGGAGCTCTGATTATGTAATTCCCTGCTCAGGAAGCCATTACTTCACTTGCTGCTACGGTATATTAATGTTTATAATATCATGGAGCACTTTAAATAATAATTGTTCCTTGTGTCATTCTTATCTTCCTCTACAGATGAGATCTTGTCTCCTTTCCTCAGTGGTGGGGTTACTGATCCTGTCCACGCCTGCTGCTCTCTGCAACAGCTCACTTGACCTGATAGGTGAACCTGGACATCCTGGACGTCCTGGACATCCTGGACGTCCTGGAATCCCAGGGTGTCAAGGACCGAAAGGGAAACAAGGACCTCCTGGAAAAGCAGGTGAGAGTTGAGCACAGCTGCTGCCCGTCCTGTTCCAGCATGACTGTGCACCACGGCACAAAGCAAGGTCCATAGAGACATGGATGAGGTGTGAAGGAACTTGACTGGCCTGCACAGAGTCCTGACCTCAACCCGATAGAACACCTTTGGGATGAATTAGAGCGCAGACTGCGAGCCAGGCCTTCTCGTCAACATCTTGCCTTACCTCACAAATGCGCTTTTAGAATGGTCAAAAATTCCCATGAACACTCTTAAACCTTGTGGACAGCTTTCCCAGAAGAGTTGAAGCTGTTTAACTGCAAAGGGTGGGCCAACTCCATATTAAACCATACGGATAAAGAATGGGATGTCACTACCCTTCATGTGCATGTAAAGGCCGGCGTCCCAAAACCTTTGGCAATATAGTGCGTGTGTATATTAATTTCTGTTCATTTTGTTCTCTAGATATCGTAATAATATCTTGGCCATGATAATTGTGTATTCAAAATCTGATATTGTGACACCCTATTAAAAAAATTGTAGACCTTTAAGTCACCTTTAATGAGTGATGTATCTTCATTTTGTTATATTTTTTTAAGGTAAGGTTTATAGTAAGTCATTCTGGAGAAAGCTAGTTGATATTTGAACTCCATCTGAACCAAAACACCTCCTCTTCAATGCCATAGGGTGCTACCTCAGAAGCTCCGCCCCACACATTGAAAACGCATTGCAAAGGCTAGGTTATTGTTGTTCTGTGCACTCTGCACCACATTGTGTGTGTTCCTATTTACAGAGCCAGGACTGGGTAGAAACACCAGATTATCTTTCAGCATGCTCACCAAGCGGTAAGCTAGCAGTTGGCATGGAGATATTTGGTGAACTTGACAAGCGGTGTAGTAGCTCACAATCGCAGACAATACTTTTTAATTGCTGTGTGCAAATTGACATCCACCAGGACAAATCGGGGATGGTGCAGTAGGCCTACAGGGACCCAGTGGAGCAAGAGGACGTACTGGAGCTATCGGACCTAGAGGACCACCTGGTGAAACTGGAAATCCAGGACCTCCATGTGGGCAGCACACAGGTCCATATAATACACTGTGGAACACTTCTAATGAGGCTGTGTTGTGAACCAGATGTGGGGGACATGTGCATGATTAAGGAGCATCAGAGAAGTGCAATACCAGAATATTGTGTTGTGTGCGTAACTACGATTACATCATCATACTAATATCACATTATTCTGAATACATCGAGACTTGGAATTTCTAAATGTCAAATAATATTGGAATATTCCACTGGCAGTAGCAAACAACAGTCAGTAACAAAGAGCACAGGACAACGGTTCTGCCAGTTTGCTAATAACTGTTGTGGTCTTCAGGTTGTGATAGTTCCCAGGACCCAGAGCTGCAGGATTTTAAGAAGAGAATTGCTAAATTAGCCAAAGGTAAGTAGCCTTGCTTGAACACACAGGGGCCGTAACTTTCTTTGCCCGACTGATTCTCTCAGCTCAATATTTATTTAGCTAATATTATAGTCTGGAGACCCTGTTCACGCTAGCGTTTTCACAGCCACCCTGCTACTGTGGGTTAGTGAGATGACATTGCAGTCAAGCATGTTTGGAAATGGCAGTAGAGCTAGATGAGGTGACCAAAACAGTTGCAGCAACGCCAATTGGTTCAGCGCTGTCCAAAGGTTTCAAAATGAACCAGAGGTCTACACCCAGTAGGAGGCAACGACTGTTATCACTTCCCAATGGAGCATGGTCGGACCTCATTCACAATGCATGAAAAACAGTATAGTATTGTATATGTATAGTAATGATTGGGGCTCAATTTACTATAGTAGTGGATAGCTATAAAGTGTGCTGATACAGTAGGTTTGTATATTTTTGTTAGCCATAGCTAGCCTATTCGATCAAAGTGATTAAAACGTTAAACGTGTAAATCACTAACTTCACAACAACATTTAATAGTTTTTGCATCATACTGCTAATCACAGGAGGCAGGATAGTCAAATGAAAGGTTAAGGGTTCAATTCCCAAATAAGGCATTACCTGGATGGAGTAGATCTTATTATTGCGCTCACTGTCAGTTGCTGTAAATAAATGTTTCTGGTAATATCTAATTGCACTTGTTCAAATTAATGTCTAACTTCATGTTGTGTACTTTTCAGTTGTCAACTATGACTTTGTCCGTAAAGCTGGGGAGAAGTACTTTGTGTCATACAAGGAGCGTGGCTCTTTCGACAAGGCAGTAGAGTTCTGCTCCCAGAGAGGTTTGGACCTGGCCTTGCCACAAAACGAGGCAGAGAATGCAGTTCTGACTCAGTTCTTTGACTCGAATTACCGAACAGCATGGATCAATGTCAACAATATAAATGCACAAGGGAATGTCTGGACGGATATGAAGAATAAATCACTCTCATTCATTAAGTGGGCAGAAGGACAGCCAGCACAGTCTGTTGGTGATAAGGGCTGCACCATGCTCTCTGGTGGGGGGATCTGGCACCTGACGCATGAGTGCTTCCTAAATGCATACATCGTCTGTGAGATTAGTTCCTCTGGTACCACGTTACCATATATCCACCCCTTTTAACCTGTCCTCCAATAACAGCATCTTGTTAATTTGACAGAACCTCCCGTCAACTGTGTTGTCCTGTGATAGCTTTCTGTGCCATTTTGTCCAATCTAGTTACAGTAACAAGGTTGGACAAGGGCGGGGCTTAGGATAGGTCAATAAGACTACCGTTAAAGGGTTTATAAATTGGTTAATTTAGGTTATTAATTAGGTTGTAAACTATAAATAATTATTAAATGATTATAAACAAGTTATAACAGTTTCCACGCATGCTCACTACTTGGCACCATCAAGTGACCTATTATGTTAAATATCAGCTGATTGTCTTGTACTATACCAATTGTGTTAGGTTTCAGCTTCCCAATACTTGAGACTTAACCCTCAGGAGAGGCTACTACCGGAGACGGTATATAGAGGAGACATGCCAAGAATTTTGAATGGAGCTCTATGGGAGAATTCTGAAACGCCAAAGGTGACAGTTGGAAGAACATGCCCCGCCTCTCCCCCAGAAGAGCCAATCGCCTGCTTTATAATTGCAGAACAGATAACATTTTAAGACAATTCGGTGTGGTGAAATCTTACGCATGCGTAGTGTAATTTCAAACTGGCGAAGAAATGCTTTTTAAGCCTTATTTTGTGGCAAAATCACCAAACGTTTTAAGATGTTTTTGATCAGATTTGACTCACGATCGTGTACGTGCAATTCTAATGTCCCAATGGTCACTGAAAGAGCGGTTTTGGCTCTCTATTAATGCCATTGAGTACCATATCATGCAAAACATTTAACTTTATGTTTGTGATAACATCGACAGGTGGCAATCAGGGCCTCCCACACCTGTTCCTCGTTCAATGATTAAGCCCCTGTCTTTATATACTGTTCATTTGTTTTCACCCATTGCGGGTTATTGCTTGTACCACGCTAAGGCTAGTTGTGTTTCTGTTTGTATCCTCATTGTGTAGTTTGAAATTAGTATTTTCACATAAGCTTGTCAACTACATTGCATTGAGAAGCCAAGGAACTGTGTCAACAAGTTAAAACGGGCATAAAATTACTAATTTAAATGAAGTTTTATTCCTCACTGAGGAATACATCAGGCTTGACTTATACTGATGTATTGTATGCTGTTAAATGTAACATATAATGTATACAGTATACACACGTAATTATATATATATATATACTATGTGTATGTACACACTTATACAGTACACACACACATACACACATATTGTATGTACATTTCTTAAACTACAAGCTTACATGTCTGTTTCATGTCATATTTTAAAAAATAAATACATAATTTTGGACAGTTTTCTCTCTTTGTTCAATTAATAAGACCATCTTAGAAACTTTTCAGTCCATTGGGATTTATGTTCATATGCTTCACAGGGTGGTGAATGGAATTTACAAATAATGTTTGTTTATGTTGGCATTTTCCCTATACTGTACTATTGTGTACTGTACAATAAACAATTTCAATAAAAAGTAATACGTTTACTGTTTAACTGTCAAATTGATGAGGTAATTGACGAAAAGAATGCTAAATGTTTCTTCTGTAAACTAAACATAATTGAACCTATGCTACATAAGACTATAGAAACTTTAGTGCAATAGAAAGGACTGAACAGAGTGGTCCTCTGGTACGTTCAGATAACAATGGTGTAGAACAGGGCTATTCAACTCCGGTCCTGGAGGGCCACACCCTGCATGTTTTAGATCTCTTCCTGCTCGCGTTGGAGACATGCAGGGTGCGGCCCTCCAGGACCGGAGTTGAATAGCCCTGGTGTAGAATGTTAAGGATGAAACTGAAGAAGTTTCCAGACCAGTACAGGAAAAACAACAGCTGCATTTTCTCTAGGATAAATGTAAGGCCAGAGAGCCAAGAGCCTCCTTCTTGTGAAGCAATTTTGTGTTTATTTAATGTCATTTTACAGCTAACATCATAACCTACAGTGACGCAGAATATTTGCTTTAAGTGTTGCTGTAATGTTTATGTATTGTTAAGGAAAATTATATTTAATTTACCTAATATTCTTCATGTTGTACAAGTATGACCTTTGTACAGTTAAAGGTGTGAACTGTGTCTCTCAGTGCAGAACAATACACCAATCAGACATAACATTATGACCACTGAGAGGTGAGGTGAATAACACTGATAATCTCGTTGTCATGGCACCTGTCAGTGGGTGAGATATATTAGCAAGTGAACATTTTGTCCTCAAAGGCGATGCGTTAGAAGCAGGAAAAATGGGTAAGAGTAAGGATCTGAGCGACTTTGACAAGGACCAAGCTGTGATCGCTAGATGACTAGGTCAGAGCATCTCCAAAATGGCAGCTCTTGAGGGGTGTTTCCACAGTGGTCAGTAACTATCAAAAGCGGTCCAAGGAAAGATAAGAGGTGAACCGGCGACAGGGTCATGGGTGCCAAGGCTCATTGATGCACGTGGGGAGCAAATGCTGGCCCGTGTGGTCCAATCCAACAGGTGAGCTACTGTAGCTCAAGTTGCTGAAAAGGTGAATGCTGGTTCTGATAGAAAGGTGTCAGAACACACATGTGCATTACAGTTTGATGCACATGGGGCTGCGTAGCCGCAGACCAGTCAGGGTGCCCATGCTGACCCCTGTCCACTGCCGAAAGCACCTGCAATAGGCACGTGAGCGTCAGAACTGGACCACGGGGCAATGGAAGAAGGTGGCCTGGTCTGATGAATCACGTTTTCATTTGCATTACGTGGATGGCTGGGTGCGTGTGCGTCGCTTACCTGGAGAACACATGACACCAGGATGCACTATGGGAAGAAGGCAGTGTGATGCTCTGGACAATGTCCTGCTGGGAAACCTTGGGTCCTGCCTTCATGTGGATGTTACTTTGACACGTCCCACCTACATAAGCATTGTTGCAGACCATAGAAACGATATTATCTGATGGCGTTGGCCTCTTTCAGCAGAATAATGCACCCTGCCACAAAGCAAAAATGGTTCAGGAATGGTTTGAGGAACACAACAAGTTAAAGGTTCAATTTCCCCCATATCTCAATCCAATGGAGCATCTGTGGAACGTGCTGGACAAACATGTCCGATCCATGGAGGCCCCATGGAAGTTACGAGGCCCCACCTCGTAACTTACAGGACTTAACAGAATTGCTGCTAACGTCTTGGTGCCAGACACCACACCACAGCACACCTTCAGAGGTCTAGTGGAGTCCATGCCTCGACAGGTCAGAGCTGTTTTGGAGGCAAAAGCGTGACCAACACAATATTAGGCAGGGGTCAGCAACCTTTTTGATATGAAGTGCCCTTTTTCCAAATTTCTTGTTAATCAGTGTGCCATATATAAGGCCTAAGTTTAATTATGACATCACATCAAAATCGAATAAGGAATCTGTCATTTTATTCCAGCTATAGGCACCATGAATAGCAACATTTCATAAAAAAATAAATGTTTTCTCCCATACTCAGGATATTATAATTTTATTACTGTATAAAATACTATCCATGAAAAAATATACCAAAATTACACCAATTTGGGTTACAGTACGTATATCTAGTTATACATTTCACTCATAACAATCATAACAATGAGAATAATACAAGAACGTCATGCTTATGAAATATCTGATTTGAAATCATTACTCTTGTTCATCAGAAATAAATGTAAATATGTATATTTTTTAATCCTGTGTGGTTACAGATTACAATTCCCATTTTAGCTAAATGATTGCAATGTATTTTCTGATGCATCATTTTTTGCAATAGCACCAATAGCTTCAATTTCGCCACTAGATTGTTGTGAACAACAATCCATCTGGCATGTCAGGTTACTTCTCTGCCCCATCCTTGAATGCTTTCTCTTTCTGACTTTGCCTGTCAGCCTGTCAGCCTGTCTGCCTGTCTGCCTGCCTGCCTATCCGCCTGCCTATCGCCCTGCCTGTCTGCCTGCCTGCCTGCCTGCCTGCCTGCCTAGCTACCTGACTGCCTGCCTGCCTATCCACCTGCCTATCCCCCAGCCTGTCTGCCTGCCTGCCTAAATACCTGCCTGCCTGCCTGCCTGCCTGTCTGCCTGCCTGCCTGCCTAAGTACCTGCCTGCCTGCCTGCCTATCCGCCTGCCTATCCCCCTGGCTGTCTACCTACCTGCTATTTTTCCTGTTGTGAAATTAAAGTATTGACATAAAATCCTATCGTCTAAAGCCTGTCCCTCTGGGGGTTTACACTCACCTGCGCATAGCGTAACATATATATGGTTGCCGACCCCTGGTATAGAGCATATTTGGCTGCAGGGCCAACAATCATGTGAAAGGTGGCCAATAGTGCCATTTATAAAAATAATTCAATCCATAAAAATAATTTACAGATTTATGTTGTCAATTGTATGTTAATTAATATTTTCTGATATTAAAAATTTGGGAAGTAAACAAGTTTAGGATGAAATAATTGAATGAATGTTTTTTTGACTGTAGGCTATTGACACTAGTTTGTTAAACATAGCAGGCTTCATTTGTTAGGCAACAAGCTCATTTGAAAAGATACAATATTTGCTATTGCACGTATCAAAGGAAACAGAAGATGCATTTTATTAAATGTTCTGATACAATGCACTGGGTCTGTTAGATGATACAGGACTCTGCTTGACCAGGCTGAGTTTGAGGTGAGTCTGAAATTATAGAAAGTATTGTACAGTAAATGTTGCAATATAGACATTTTACTTTGTTATTTAGTTATTACAAAACATAATTAGTTCCAATGTCCAGATTTAAAGTTTGAATTTGAGACTGACCAATTGATTGTGTTGTTACAGGTAGGCTATTATGTTATTAAAGTGTATATTGTGTTATAAGTGTCTAAGTAATATATTAATAGAATATATTTGTATACATTTGTGTCAGATATCATATATTTCAAATGTAGTGTAATCTAATCTATTTGTTTCAATTGAGACAAATGTTGATGGCGTGTCTCTGCATTCTGTCCTGTGTCACCTACTGCACTTTGGACTGATAGGTGCATGGACGTTGTTGAATACAGCTGACATTTGTCAGATTTAGTTTGTGTCAGATCATATTAATTTATACAAACAAACACTCATGAACCATGAACGTGCAAGGGATCTGCTGGATTCAAACAAAAACAATGAAGAGAAGCCGTTGGTTGCATTTTAAATGTATACAGATAGAGCCATCTGGTAATATGAATGTATACAGATATGATTACCATCTGGTAATATGAATGTATACAGATGTGATTACCATCTGGTAATATGAATGTACTGTATACATATATGATTACCATCTGGTAATATGAATGTATACAGATATGATTACCATCTGGTAATATGAATGTACTGTATACATATATGATTACCATCTGGTAATATGAATGTATACAGATATGATTACCATCTGGTAATTTGAATGTATACAGATAGAGCCATCTGGTAATATGAATGTATACAGATATGATTACCATCTGGTAATTTGAATGTATACAGATAGAGCCATCTGGTAATTTGAATGCATACAGATATGATTACCATCTGGTGATAATTGGTTGTTGTTGATTATAGATTCATACAAGAGAAGTGCTTCCCATTCAGTACATGGTAAGTGTGGACATATTTATGTTGATAACTGATTATGTTGATAACTTCAGTTATAGAAAAACTGATATCCTAAAGTAAACTATATCACGCAGGAGTCATGCCAGCTAATCTTTTATATATCTCATGATCTGCGTTGGTTTGATTCTGTTCATTTGTTCTCAGAGGTCTGAGAGGTATTTGTGTTCTACAAAGATTTGAAACCTGTTGCCCTCTCACAAACAACAGCAAACCTTGATCCATAGAAATGTCATTCACAGGCTACTATGGAACATCCCCGCATACCCGGGGTGACAGTGGATGTGGCGGGAAGTTCCAAACTCGACCATCCTCCTGGAGCAGGGGAGGGGACAATAGGCTGGACGCTTTCGACCAGCATAGCTATGTGTGTCTTCATACTGGGCTGTGTGTTGTCGTGTGGCAGTGCCTGCAGCACCGTGGACATCAGCACCAACGCTATCCAGGAGTACGTGATCATCCTCATGCTGGCCTCCACCGCATGGATGCTGTTTCAAATAATCTACACCAGGAAGGACCACTGCTTTACCTTTGACCATCACGCTGCACCTCTGTGGCTCAGGGGTTAGTATAATGTCCTCTTATATTCCCTACATTCCCTTGAATGTTATTGACTGTCTTCCTGTGTCAAGAGGAAACGCATCAGTAACAGCAAGCGGTATCATGGGAATTAAGTCTTTATCACTTATTATTATCAGCACCGCCCTCCCACCCATTCACACCAGTGTTTTGTTTATGAATTTTGCTACATGCACAGTATGTGTATGTGACAATAAAAGCACCTATTTATTTATTTATTTTGTGTTAATGTTCTTTTCAGTGGGATTCGTACTATTTGGTATTGTGAGCCTGCTCATGGCTGTCTTTAAGGTGGTCGGTTGTGCAGGCTATTTCCACTGCATCTTGTTGTCCAGGTAACCATGCAGAACCAATGGTTCTCCCAAATATGCCGAACACGCACATGCACATCATTAAAACATTTTATTTATTTTAGATGACCTTCTTCATGCGGCGTGCAAAGGATCGTGCACGAATCCAGACCTGCTTAACACGGTAAAAGAGAAGATGAATGTATTTTTATAGATTTAACTAATTAAATTAT
>JAODUE010027659.1:0-22185 GCA_027564755.1 Amblyopsis hoosieri
CAGGTGTGTTGGAGCAGGGAGACATCTAAAACATGCAGGATAGGGGCCCTCCAGGACCGGAGTTGGGCACCCCTGCTGTAGGGGGAGGAGACCATGTTATTGTAGTGGGGATTTGTGGTGGTAATAAAATAAATAGTCATGTCTATTTTCCCATCAGTCTAGTCATATGTTAGACTCCTGTTTGGCTGTTACCATCACCTCTTCTGAGTGAGGTATACTTGATGCATCTACTGTAGCTACTGTTTGAGTGTACCAAATTAGTATAATGATAAATACATGAGCAATGTATTACTCTCAGTGCAAATCATAATCAAGTGCACATGCATACTGACAGGACAACATCCCACTGTATATCTACATATCTCATATCTAAACCATTCAATCCTTCCAAACAAGGCTGAACCTGACACTAGCTGTGGACCTCGTGGCATGCAAAGCCAGGTTCTGGTGGCCATCTGTTCCTCGGCCTTTGATTCCTTCCCCCGTCTTTGAAGCCTGAGGTCACGCTTCAGGGCCTGCTGATCGCAGCCAGAGAGTCACACATGCAGTAACCCAGCAAGCGCTTTGAAATGTGCTTCAGCGCGTGAGGCCAACTGTGCCCTGCTGGATCTGGGACTCATTTTAATGCTGTTATTTATGGCACCTGCCAATGTATTGTGTGGTTTAGAGGAGCAGTACTGTGGAATCTGCAGACAAACATTGGTCTGTGAAAAGTCTGGAATGTGGATTTGTAGAAAAATATTTATAAAGATACACTCCTCCAGTTGGTTTTGGTTGAAAATGAAAAAATTCTTCTCGCACCTCTGAGCACTAGTGACTGATACTCTTCTCCACTCCTCCCCTACAGGGAGAGGCCCAACTTACTAAGATTAAAAGTTGCAGTTCCGCAGTGATATTTGGCATTTAGTGTACTTTTATACATGCCTTGTATGCTAATGTGTGTGTTCCCGCCTATAGCATGTTGCTGAGCATGTGATTATGGTTCGTTTTCTTCATTTTGTTACTTGGTTACGATAATGGGAATGACCATTCAGCTATTGACAAATGGATTGAATGACCTGAAGTCATTCATATATATGGTTTTCTTCTTGGCTCACATGCTAACTCGCAATCTGTCATCCCCTCTCTTTATCTCTCCCTCCCTATCTCTCAGCCCTATTTCCATCTGCAGTTAGAACCAAGAAAGGGATGCCAAACATGGTGAACCCTAGATTCCAGGAGTCCATGTATGATGTCAATTTACTTTTTGAGGTGAGTCATAAATGTGGGGGGAAATAGTTACCTGAGGTTTGAAAAGTTTGAAAAGTTAATCAATAATCCGATTTCCACTTTTCAAGATTCTTCTGTCAGGCCTACAGTTTGCGAACAATGGACAGTTCTCATTGGCTGATGCTGAGCTGGCTTCATTGCGAAAGATGAGGAACCTGGAGGTTATCTGTGAAGATGTACTACCAACAGAGCTGACAGAAATACGCAGGCTTACCTATGACCTTTCAAGTCGCATTGGACACCTACGTCCAGAAGACTTTGAGCGTACTCTGTTGACCATGGTATACACTGTCCAGCGAATGGTCAATTCTACCACCAGCCACCAAAAGGACATTTGGGCAGAATCTTTTGTTAGCTTGTACAAAGCTATTAAACGTGACATAATTGGCAATGACTAGCTTATATCGCAGTAAAAGAGAATTAAGTAAGTAAAGTTAGTCAAATCAAAGTTGTATAATGTAGCCTACATACGGTGCATTGTGCAGTATACATTGAAATGGCAAAAAAACAGCACAGATTTATTTACATTTATGACTTCTACATTTTAAAATAGCACTTTGTGAGCCATGATATGTTAATAAGATAACGTGCAAGAAAGATAACATCAATAAAACCTAACTTTTAAACATTAAAACTCATACATTGCAGTGCTATGCACATATAGTGTACATAATGCATTTTCCTGGTTGTAAATATAATATAATCTATAAAGTTTTGTTATAAATTAGTATTCTGAAAAGAACAACACCTAAATATAAAGATACACAAGTATCTTATAATTATCTCCATAGTTCATATATGCAGACCCATATGTTAGAATCTGCAAATAACACATCTTAAAAATGATATGGAGTTTTTTTTCTCTAAAACATTTGAATATATCCAATCATATTCATGTCATGACACAGCTCTTCAGTTGCTTGAACAAAAATAAATTTGACCCTAATCTATTCACTTCCATTTGTTTTGTGAAATGAGTCTCTGGTTATTAATACGGGAGAAAGATGTCAAAACATGAACACAAAACTATATGAATTCACTCCTGGAGGGAAGGGGATTGGGGTGGGGGGGTGTTGTGTACATAGTGACCGAAGCAACCTGTAAAAGTACAGTAAGCGACTGTATATGAAAATATAGTCGAATGTTCGCGTGACGGCCCTGAACACCATGTGATACAGTACAGTGGGTCTGCGGTTCCCATTAAGCTGCCATAGATGCGTTACCCAGTGTAATGGACCAGAAGCTCAAGGAGCCACTCCAATTATAATCTGTGAAGGCTCTCGGCTCAGTGTTGCCTGCTTGTTCTCCATGGAGTTAGTGTCTGCTTCTGAAGAGAGAGGTCCACCAGGAGGACAAAAGGGTATGAAGCGTATACAGGAAGAGGAGGAGAAGTAGGAGCTGATGCCAAAGGGAAGGTTGTAGACTTCTCCACTGTCCAGGGCGTTGCTGGTATCTTCCTGGAGAGACTTGTTCCAGGCTACAATGCCTCGTTCATGCCTTGAGCCTATTGGAAAAACAACAATAATATTAGGATCACCTTAAGCTTGATTCATACTTGATGGAGCCACAGCGGTGTGACAGGTGTGCGCCATAAATGTAGGCGCGCACCGCTCATTTTTTGCAGCTATGTGCATTGTTATTTCATGTTATTTCACGATGATTGAATGTGCTTTTGATATGTAGCAAAATGCAAATATTATTAGTTTTTTATATTTTTGGGGAAATATTCTTTAGGATTAATACAATACAATCATGTAAATATTACCTGATATTGTGTTGTCAAGGAGAAACCCAAAGAATCCTCCGACAAACATACTGGTGGTCAGAAGTACCTGTAGCACCTGGTCCAGTTCAGATACACCTACAGTACACACATTACAGCAGAGTGAAAACAAACCCTCGTGCTCAAGACATCCATACACATTACATGGTTTCTCATTGGTAGAATAATCTGAAATTCCCATCATTATTTCAGGTTGTGTTGTTTCTTATGTGCATATAACTAAACATGCAGATAAAGACTATAAAACATACCTGTTGTTATAGCATTGGGGTTCTTTAATATCCAGTTTGGAATGACTAAGCCAGTGAATACAGAAAAGCCAAATATGAAGATATTTCTTGAAGAATTCATGTCTGCATACTGCAAAGTCACAATGATTAAATGTAATTATATTATTACATTAAAACAGTGCTAGTGTTTACATTAGTTTTCTGCCTGCAGTCTCGTCTCCAAACATCTCACATTACATGGAAAAACATTGCCCCCTGCCCCCTTGTCACAATCCAGCTTTCCCCTAGTGTGTAGCCTTCTTCTGCTCGTCCCTGTTCCCCTCTCACAGTGGCATGTTCTCTCTGTGGCTTCTCTTGTTTTTGATTAATTAATGATATGCTGTTTCATCGTAATTACACAGAATTTGTGTGACCTCACATCTCTCCTTTTCTCATTGTAGCCTATAGGGTAGAGTGGGGTAAGATGCCTCCTGGGGTAAGAGGAATATTATTTTTCATTTTATTAGTGGAAGGAAATAAACAACATTTACAAATTTGTTTTGTACGGTAGAATATTAGCTTGCTGTATACCAGCGAGCTATCTTTAATTCTTCGCTAGAGTAGACTAAGCATCCGTGCTTTGTTTACATGTATTACGTTGCAATTAAAGTAAAAGGCACTATTTCAAAATAAAGTTATTATTATGCATAAATACCAATATTATATAAATCAAAATGACTTATGAAGCAAGATGAAGGCAGGGGGGCATCTTACCCCACCAGGGGGTGCATTTTACCCCATCAACGGAGAAGTAAGCTCCTTTTCTAAATTTTACATTTAGTTTTATAATAATAAAGTTGTAATCTGTTATGATTTCCTAATGCTCTAAATGTGTTTACCTACGCATGCGCTTGTGTACATATTATATTGATATTGAAATTATATATATGTACAATGGATAGCAACAATATTACTTCCAGAAAGTCTGAGAGTCCCACGTCAAGCTTACAGGGATATATGAATCAGACGTTCAGCACAGAGTTGTCTATGTGATTTAGTGAGACTAATTTTGAAAGGCACTGTTTTACTCATTGTAGGATAGCGTGGGGTAAGAAGCCCCCCTAAAATAAAATGCCTATTTTCTTTAAAAATATACAGTATATCGTGGATTAATTACACAAAGTGAAATAGTTCAAGCCTGTATTTGTTTTAATCTTGATGATAACGGTTTACATTTTAAGAAAACCCCAAATTCAGTATCTCAGAAAATTCGAATTAAACCAGTGAAAAAAGGAATTTTAATACAGACATGTCAGCCCTCTGAAAAGTATGTTTGTGTACAAGCACTCAGAACTTGGGGCTCCTTTTGCATTAATTACTGCATCTATGTGGTGTGACATGGAGTGGATCAGCCTGTGGCACTGCTGAGGTGTTATGGAAGCCCAGGTTGCTTTGATAGCAGCCTTCAACTCATCTGCATTGTTGGGTCTTGTGCCTCTCATCTTCCTCTTGACACTTCCTCTTACATTTTCTATGGGGTTCAGGTCAGGAGACTTTGCTGGCCAATCAAGCACAGTAATCCCATGGTCATTGAACCTTGTGGAGGGTGTCGATGACTGTCAAGTCAGCAGTCTTCCCCATGATTGTGAAGACTACTGAACTGAGAGTCCATTTAAAGGTGAAGTCAGCTGTTGCACGCTAAATGTAAGATAATACACTTCTTGTCAAATTCAACAAATATCTCCTCGCATTTCACTAGTTTATAGTTCTCTGTGTGTGTTGAAAAAATAATCCAATACTTCTACACCAGAGGCGATTGCTCTAAGACTACAGCCCAGCTTCCCTTACAATTGAATGAAAAAATATATCTTGATGTTTATTAAAGTATATATCATGTCAAATGCAATAATAATAATAATAATAATAATAATAATAATAATAGTGATAATAGTAATAATAGGTTCCATGTAAACGCAGCTAGTGTTGCTTAACAGATTAATCAGAGAAGTCAGTGTACTTGGCCAAATAGGCTACTTCAGGATAGGCGCCTTGTAAAATGAATGCCCACCAGTGATTTAATTCAAAAGCAACAATTTCAGCCATGTTGTATCTGTGCTTCCCATTTCTGAAAGGACAAGTCACCACTGTTCTACACAGCCCTGGCTCTGTAAATAGTAATATAAACAAAGTGGCGAACACCGCTCATATCAACAAAGCCGTAGCACTACGCTATGCATTTCTATGTGTGAGGCGGCACCACCACAGATGGATACTGTTTTGATTTGGGGTCGAAGTTAGCAAGAACGACTGACCCTGCCTTTGAGGCGTAGGAAACCTTTGCAGGTGTTTTGAATTAATTAGCTGATTACAGTGTGACACCATGAGTCTACAATATTGCACTATTTCACAAAATTAAAATTTTCTGAGATACTGATTTTAAGGTTTTCATGAGTAATCCGTAATCATCTAAATTAATATGAATACAGGCTTGACACTATTTTACTTTGTGTCTAATTAATCCATGAGTTTCACTTTGTCAATGACATTTTTGAAACTACTGTACTTAACTTCCACAATATTCAAATTAATTGAGATGCACCTGTACTGTATGTGATTGTGTATACAGTATAATATGTGATCATTTTTAGGAGTAGGAGATAAATCAGCAATTTATGGTATGAAAATGCCGTCAAATTCAAATGTTTATGGACCCCCTCCCCTCCCCTCACTCAGCTCCTTGACTACGGTTTAGCATTTTAGCAAGTTGTGCATTTGGTTGATTCAGGCTCAGAGCTGGGGTGGGGATACACTTTAACGGATGTGACCACGTGTGTAATGAAAGGTGGCTGTTCCCATGAAATGATGTGAAGATGATAGTGATGAAGATGTCACCTGGGAGGACATGCCGTGGCAAGGGTACAGAATGGCCTTGTCGTCATCCTCAGAGCCCTGGTCCAGGCAGTAGCCACTGGCTTTGCTGTTCCTCACCTGGGGGAGCACACCAGGCTGAATGAGGTTTATCTGCTGCTAGCAACTTACAGTATTTAGAGGATTCATATGATTTTACCCAAGTATCTGCTCTGCATTAAAAAGAGTCCATTTACCACTGAAATGACCAGATCTATCTACGTATTACTATTATCTACAAAAATGTGTAACTCTCCAATGTGTAACTCTCCACCTTTACAAATATAACTGAAGAGATGGAAATATTCAATAAAATGCTGATACTTTGTGTAATCCATTAGGACTACAGTAGGTGGTGGATAGGAAACTGGAAAATTAATTCATCTTATTATTTTTCTTCAGAGAAAGGCCTTGTCAGTACTGCTCATTGACATTTCTGAGGAAACGTTGGCGTACAGCAAACATAAAAAAGGCTAGATTAATGTCAGTGTTTTTCTTTCCTGCATCAAGCTAGTGAAATTAAGGCAGTCCTGTTACTGCTACACAGAGAATACTTCCTGTACTAAGACTTTGGTTACTTTTAGAAGGAAATTGAATCTGAAAGCAGATCAATTGCCTTTGTTTATTTAGAATGGATCTATTCCCTTGCAGCCCCCCCGCCCTATTCATTCCTCCTCACCAGTTACACCGCCGCTTCCCTGTGAGATTCCATGTGTCTCCTTTCCCCAGCAGTGTCTCCTATCTGAGCCATCACAGACTAATAACCACACACTGAACCCATAGGATATCATTTCCTCCTCTCTCTCTTTCAGGCCCAGACAGTTGGCGCGTGGTGACTGGTGTGTGTGTGTGTGTGCGTGCGTGTGCATGCGTGCGTGTGCGTGCGCGTGTGTGATTTGAATGCATACGACTACATTTCCTGGTTGTGACATATCTATCATGTGCCGTTGTGGAAGGTTCCACTTGGGCGAGCTGGACAGCGTGCTCGAGCCCAGCTGTGATGCCCATGACAGATGAGTCTCAACTCCAGCCACAGAGGCTGCTGAGGCGAACACAAAGCTAGCTGCTATGCGGCTTGTCATGAGACTTGAAATAGTGCCACCAAAGTGGGTGCCATGCTGAGGAATCCATTAGCGAGGGCGGCTTGGTCCAAAAAAAGACAGAGTGGTGTGGGTGGTGTGGGTGGGGTTGAAGTCACCCAGCACTGATGAATCTGGAGGTTAATTTTGATATATTCCGACAAAGCATTTGGAGAGCGTATTGATTTCCCCTCTCTTTTCTATAGTCGGAATCGATATGGAGGAAAATGCTGCATTTCAACGCACTTCCAAATGGTGTTTGGCTGTCACACGCATCCAATCCCTCAACCTGTCATAATCTTTTCCCTCTCCCGCTGTGCCGAGTGCGCAGCCGAGCCCAAAACAATCACGCTGGCGTGGCAAACTAATAAGTGTTTAATTAAAACTCATTATGAGGAAATGACATCTAATCTGCCGTGGCGGTGCCGTGTTGCCATGGCAACGAGATACCTTTACCTAAGGTTGGCTCAAGTGGATCCATTTCTACGGTCCTCTTTGAAGTAAAGAGGAGCATAATCGTGCCGTCATGAATGCTTAAGCACATGGACTTGTTTGTGCTATTACCAGTCCCTGCCAGCCATAAACAGTACTGTATGTAACCCCTGAAATCTATATTACAGACGATTGACAAATACTTCAATGGCGAATTGTGTGGTTCATGGCTTCAAAAGCTCTTGCCAGGAAATATTCTCCTTTCATCGTCTGTGGGATCTAATTAGCTGCAGGCTGCCCAAGTATCCTTTTTTCCCTGAACCATAAATATGTGATATAATTAGCAATTGTGCAATAACAAAATATGCGTAGCGCAGACTATAAGTTACAATCTTCTTATCCAATTATATCGCTCACCTCTCCGTATGTGATGGTGTTGTTGTAGATGCGCATCTCTGGGTAAACGTGCTCCAAGTACCAGCGAAAGCTCCGACACTGCAGTCTTTTCCTCAGTGCCACGCGCTCCGAGACATCCCCGAAGTCCACCCCTGGGTTCTGTCAGCACAGGGGAGGAAAATTCACTTTAACCACGGGGCGCTTTTCTTAAGCGCTGTTCGACAGTCCTGGTTGTTGGTTTGAAAAATGGATGTGCCTACAGGCCAGTGGGGGAGCAGAGGAACTAGGTGTTTGGTTAAGAGATGGATAGATATGGGCCTGTCACGTGGGACCTCCGTTGTTCTTTCATTACACATGATCCTGTGCTGAGCAAATTCTAATCAGCCGCTTAATTATGAGGCCTCACGGCTGTGCCGCTGTTGTGGGAGACGCTTCCCAGATTGATTAGGGAAGCCTAATATACGCCCATGCTGTCTGGTCACTGATGTTTGCATGTGTGTCCATACTGTACAGATAGTTACATTCTGAGTGTGTTGAGATACATACAGCATATCTCACCAGTGTGACATGTTGCTTTGCCTTGGAGATGGAACTGGCCCCCATAAACTCACATCTCCTGTACTCCTTTCCCCCCTATAGCTCTTTCAGAATGGTAGGAAATGTGTCCTGGGAGCGCTGTAAGCACAGTCAAGTACTGTGGTGCAGTGGCATTCAACACTGTCCTGCATGACTCCAACACACCTGATTCACATGAATGGCTCATTATCACAGCAGAGATTGGTAATGACCCATTCATTTCAATCAGGTGTGTTGGAGCAGGGAGACATCTAAAACATGGAGGACAATGGGTTCCCACGACCAGAGAGGGAGTTCAACATACTCAGATTTAAAGGCAGGGTCAGTCATTCTTGACAGTATCGCTCAGCGGTCCTCACGGCGAAATGCATTGTGAAGCAAAGCGTAGTGCTACAGCTTTGTTGATACGAGCCGTGTTCGCCACTTTGTTTATTGTTACTATTTATGGAGCCAGGGCTGTGAAGAGGTATCATAATATTTTTTCAACACGCACAGAGAACGATAAGCTAGCGAAATGCGTGGAGATATTTGTTGACAAAAAGTCTATTAGTTTAGCATTTAGCTTGCAATAGCTTACGTTACCTTTAACTTGGGGTTATCAAGGAAAGTCAGGGTTGACAAACTCTAAATGCCTAAATTGGTAAATTGGTGTTCAATGGTAACTGCATGAAGATGTTAGGTTAGTCGGGCCTGTGCTAACTTAATTTCAGTTAGTGCGTTTTCACATAAAAGGGTGCAAAAAAATGTCAGCAACACAGGCCAACCTTTTGTGTGATGGTTCAATGCTCCATCCATCCATCCACCCCCCCACCCCACGCCATGTAAATCTGTTAAATAAGTATAAGTATAAGTATTTATATAAATAAAGCACAGCACTAGAGTTGCACCAGAATTACGAATGCAGACTAATGAGTGACAATGCTAACAGCCAATAAGAATCGACAGTGCCACTTCCCAATAGGGCTGTCGATCTTACAGGGGTATGGAATGGCCTACGTAAAGGCTTTGCTGGCATAATACTGCAAAGCAAGGCACACTGTCTGTTCAACAGTGTGCATTAATCCAGCCAGTGTCACTGGAGACGTTTGGCTGTAGAAGCTGCATGGTGTTCTGCAGAGTTGTGATGCCTATAGTATATAATACAACTTTGCAGAAAGCCTGCTGCTGCCACTTCCACCACCTGTTAATAAGAAATGCTATTCCACATTAGCTTCCATGTTTTTGTTTTTGGCAGACCACAAAGACAAAGAAAAAACTAACAAATGCATTCAATTTCAGTGGGGTGTTGTTTGGGCTTAGAGCCGGTCGCTATGGTTAATAATAACGTCTCCAAACCCCCCCCCCCTCCACACACACACACACACACACACACACTCACCAAAGTAATTGCGTTCTCAGCAGGCAGCTCAAGCAATAACACGACTGTGTGATTCTACACCGATTGGGAGGGGAGATACAATAGATTAGCCATAGCGTTGGCTCTTTGCACTGTACACAAAATAACTCTGCGCCACAGGACAGCTTGGTATAATAGTGTGCTGTGCAACTGTTCTTGTAATTACATCGCTGAAGGGATGTGGCCGGATTGGCTAGTTTGTCAGAGAGGTCCACTGCATTCAGACACCGTCCATATTTTCCCAGCCCCTACCTGTACCCATTACCTCCCCACGTAGTAATATTTGTGTATTTTTCATGTTGATGTGCCAGTGGGACTTCAATGCTTTTTCAGCCTCCGTTGCTTCTGTGATGTTTGTTGAGGCTTATGTTATGCAGATATGTTGTTCCATTGTTTCTTTCCTGTATGGGGCTGAGCTATGTGGAGCTTTCTGAGGCCACAGCTTTATTGACAAGGATTTCCACCTGGCTAAAAATAATGCAACATTAGGGTGTCATGGTTAGCTAAGGTATACGTTTCGTTATCCTGCAACCTGTCTCGACAGGTTGTTTAGCAACAAGCGTACTTGTATGAAAGCGATTTAGCACGATGCCTTTAGCGTCGGCGGCTCTTTCGCAGGTGTTTTTGAGAGTGAGACTCCCCCTATGCCATAGGCGACTTCTACACCCCCCACCACGCAAGTACACACACACACACACACACACACACACCCTCGCCCTGAAGGTCACGCGTGATGAAACCGTTATTCTGAATATCTGTTGTCTGCCTGTACTGTCTCTAGAGGCGAGGTCTGCTCACCTGAATGAGCAAGCAAACACAACCTAGACGGAGCCAAGGAGCTCAGGAGATGAAGGCGGGTGTGTGTGTGTGTGTGTGTGTGTGTGTGTGTTGGGGGGGAAGGGGAGTGTTCCAGGGAGAACGTACGTTCATGGGAATGTTCCAGGCCATGTAGACGTGCGATTTGTATTCGTCCATCCAGACTTCTGCGGCGCGCAGGGCATTCCTCTTGGCATAGTAGTCGATGTCGTTGTTGTAGGGCTTCTTGGTGCGCTCGATGTGGGCCACTCGGGCACAGGGCAGGACCTCCATGCTGCCACCGCACTGCCACACCTGCACACAGAGACACAAACCTGCTTAGACGATGTCCACACATACACTGCTGCATTTTGAAATGGGGGTTTGTCTCATTAGTTTACTTTTTTTTTAATGACTTTCAAACCAGAACGTATTATTATGTCCACACGGAAACACAAAAATAAGCTCTAAACCTATAAAGAGTCAAGACAGCATCCTGCAATATAATCCTAACCTTTAAAGCCGGTTTGGCCAATCAGAAGCCTGACCACTGGTTCTGAAGTGTTGTAAGTGACCTCCACTAGTGCACTCTGAACCTCTGCTTGTCATTATAGTAGCTGTATATAAACACGTAATAAGTCTCGTTAGCAAGGTTAAAACCAACACAGTTTTGCCTACGTCCTCCATTGCACAAAAATCACGCATGTAAACCAAAGATTTTAGAATTATAGCAAGATTGAGCATTATAATGCATTTCACTGGAAGCAAAAATGCAAAGCTTATAGTCTGAGAAAAGTCACCCCCCTCCTTTCAAAAATAGAATGTTGAAGTTCTGTTTTTTGGAACATCTCTGTTAAGTTATATTCTTTCTGATGTAAACAGTTAACATCAAACAAGACTGGCGCACAAGCTGACGTTACAGGCCCAACACTGTTTTACCTGTCTACACATGAACGCCGAGGATGGAGTTTTAAAATGTTTTCACCCTCACCCATGGCAGGAGTTTTGCTAAACCTTCGGTTTTAGTGATCGAATGCACCTTTTACATGTGGATGAAAGGCCAAATCGCACAGAAAAAGGTTTGTTTATAAAAATAGCAGTGTACATGTGGATATAGTCTTATAGAAGGCAGAGACGTCTTTGCCTTGTTATTCGCTGTTGCACACATCTCGTGGCTGGGCACTGGTGGATTGTAATACTGTATTACTGCACGCACAAGAATAGCTCAGCTCAGCACATAATATTTAAAGATAATCTAAAACTAAATCCAAACGCCAAACTCATTATGGTTAATGCATGACAAAGAAACACAGTGTTTACACATCTCAAAGCACTTGTGTAACTTATGAGAGCTGTACAAATAAAGTAGACTTGATAAATTACCGTAAGTAATGTGTTTGCCAATAGCCATTATAAATGAGGAAAGGCAATCAATTGTGCAGTACAAATAATAACTGATGGTATAGACGGATTATGTGAATTTGTGTCAATATTGCACCTGCACGACTGAAGAAATATATTTGGTTGCAAATGTCAGTGTTATGTTCATAATATAACATAACATAAATATGAGTCCATATGTCATGGCGGGAATTAGACGTTTTCAGTCACGGCTTTACCAAGGCATTTAAGCCATATACAGTGCAATAAAGCATTATCCTCCAATATTACCTGACGGACATAAAATGAGGGGAAACTTCTAGAGTCCGCCTTGAATGTCACTTATAAATTTGACATAGTCAGGTGTTCCTTTTGGCTGCCCACCCTGTTTATCTTTAGCGTGGCACACATTTGCTTGGTGCGGCAATTAGGTGCTACAGACCATTATTTTCTGCTGAAGTGAATGAAAACGCCCATGATAAATGGCTCTGTAAGCCAATGGCCCGTTAGGTGCGTGTCTCCCCAGAGACTTGCCTGTGGCCTGGCAAACCAGACAGCTGACTGCTGAGCACACTACAGTACTATAGGGCAAGGCATCGCAGAAAATAACCACAGATCACCAATGAATATTGATTGACTAGCCTGACAGTATCAAGAGACATTGTACTAAAATAGGTTGGATTAGAATATAAGCACAAACTTGCACATGCTGGCAGAGCGAGATTTCAGCAAGAAATGTGACAGTGCAGCGAAAATGTTTCTGTGAAGAAAAAGAATATATACAGCATATAAATTAAAGAACCTATGCTACAGGAATGTAGCCTAGATGAACTGTATCAGCACGGGCAGCACATGGCAATGGCCTGCCATACTTACAAAGAGTCCTGTCTCAGCCACTTTATGGCAATCATCACAATGCCTAACAGATGTTTCAAACCATTAACATTTCTGTGAACCCCGTGAAGCACTGGGGTGAAGGGGAGGGCTGTTGCGAACGCTGTCTCTCAATTAAGCCTCGAGTACAGTTGCTGAGCTGACCATGTTTATTTAATGAAATGCAAGACTCCCGCAGAGACACAGTGGTGGAATTCAATGGTGGTGTATGCCTGGGTATGATGGCAAGACCATCCTGAGATCGCAAGGCTAAGAATATTAGGCAGCGTCACAGCGAGTATCAGCCTGGAACTCTTCAATGCAAAAAGCATTTGTCACCTGACGTTTGTCCCAAGATGATGACATCAGCGTATGTCATGTGTTGTGGTTTCCACTGGTGAGCTAGCTGACTTTTAACATTCTGATGGGGAGATATTAAGATACAGTACAATCATATGTAAGGACGTTTGTTACTTTGAAATGTACAGGGTGTTTGAAAAACGATTTGAAATTGCTATATCTGCAACCACAAACTGCCTATGAATGAAACTCTTACCACTTGAAATAAAGGGGTATATGCTTCATAACCATTTGTAACTTGTTGTGTAATTGCTGCTATCAAGAGATATACTGCTGCTTTGAAATTGGGTCCATCCTTTTTAAACACCCTTTATTAGCATTGCCTTTATGACAAATACTTTTGAATTGAGGGGTTCCAAATCTAATCCTTGCGAGATCAGGATGGCCATATTCTAACATCACTGTGCATATACTGTACAGCTTCTAAGTTGTCATAAACATCTAATATTAAAGACAATTCTGTGACAAAGATACATTTTATTGCATTAAAATCTATATAATTTCCTGAGCTTGAGCTGTCTCCAGTTTGCTTTATTAAAACATCAAAAATGGAAGGGAGATTTTTCTTGCCACTGCATTATTGTAGGTAAAATAAACACAACCTGAAACATGGTGAGTCAAATCTATTCAATTCACAAGCGTACCTGGTTCACCTCTCAAAGTACAAAACTACCTTTTCAACAGCTAGATCTACCTACTACTCTGACATGATCAAATGTGATAAAAACACCAAAGTTCTTTTTTAAACAGTTAAAAATGTACTCCAACTTCATGATACTCCCACGCCTTAATTCTGCAATTCATTTCTGGATTTCTTCAATAAAGAAGTTCAAAAGATTCAACTACACATACACTGTACAACCACCCTCTACCCCTGCAGAGAACCCGTCCTGGATGAACACATCATTGTGCTTAACCTCTACCTCCTGCCTCTCTGACTTCACTCTGGCCACTGAAAACTCCATTGCCAAACTCATCCTGAACTCCAAATCTCCTACATGCCCACTAGCCTCATCAAAACATGCCCTCCCTCCATCTCTCCCATGCTCACTGACACTATTAACTCTTCTCTCGCCACTGGCTTCATACCCCCCACCCTGAAAACTGCAGTTGTGACACCCACACTCAAGAAAACAAATTCTGCAATGACCTGAACAACTTCGGCCCTGTCTCCAACCTTCCTTTTCACTCCAAAACACTTGCGAGGGTGGTGGCCCTTCAACTCATCAACCATCTAAATTCACTACTCGAACTGTTTCAGTCTGGATCCTTCTCCTCTACAGGGTTTCTCGTCACCCCTCAATTCCTCCTCTCCATCATGGGGGCTCGGGCCTTCAGCTGTTCTTCCCCCAGACTCTGAATGCCCTTCCCCTGCACATATGTCATACTACCATGGTCACCTCCTTTGCTAAACTCATAGACGGCACTCACAGCCAATCATAGCGTTCCCACATGAATACAACATGACACGTCCAATGATTGATACTGACTAAAACCGACCTAGTTAGAAACAATGATTTAAAACGTTTGACATATTTCTAAGAAAGAAAACAAACCTAGCAACGTTTTAGAGATCAGGTATGCTTTGAAAATGGCAATACAACGACTGCAGCCCCCCTTTAACAAAATGTTTTATAATGATATTTATATTTGCCTATGTACAGTACAATGTAAGATGTCCTCGAGTGTTTCAAAAGGCATCCTGAAATAAAATGTATTATTATTATTATTATTATTACAGTAGCAGCAGTATACATACAAGATGTTTGCATCGGTAAGCCCCGAGCCATATAGGCAAGTACTGTTTGCCGCCCTCAGGGAAATAAGAAGCAATCAAATATTTACCAAAACTCAATTAGCCTATAATAATTTGCAATGTTGGTGCAAAGGCGTATAAATTAAAATGTTATAATGCTTGCTAATAAAAGGTGTTAAAGGTGTGAATTATATGTTACTTCCAGAAGATGAAACCTTTATATTGTCTTCAGTGTGTCTGAGATGTTCCTTTATGTTGACCTAACCTTAGTCATCTCTATTGACTGGCTCAATTCTTATCTTCCTATAAAATCCATTATATCCCCTGTAGTGTTATTTTGTTTGCTGTCCTCCACAGATCACCTGGACGATTGGCGACCTGGATACCTCTCACCTATACAGTAGCTTCAGCATCAATCAGGTACCTGATTGGCAGAGATTGGTTCATGAATCCTAGGAAGCATGCTCCAATCAAGTCATATATGGGTAGTGATGTTTGTTTGCCGTCTTTTAGGTTTACCATTCAAAGTCCTATATTTGTGTGTGCCTGCATATGTGTGTGGAACACTAGGATACTAATGTGTACCGTACATGTACAGTAAATGCACATACTGACTGGCACTGAAAGCAAATTCAAACTGCATTTATTTCAATAACCATATTAAGATACTGTACCAATCTAATGCTATGAGACTGGGCTTAAGGTTGAAATATGCGATTAATCCGAATTTGTCCTCACCATCCGCTAGCTGTCCACTCTCTGTGTGCTCTGAAAACAATCTGATGTTCTCACACAGCACTGGCTCTGTGAATGGAAAACAAACAAAGTGGTGCAGGCTGCACCACACAACCTATTCCAGGCTTGACAATGCTCTTCCAATTTAGGTGGAGAGGCTTTTTTCTTTAGCATTGCTAACTCCACATTTAAGTAGTAGCAGGGCCGCATCAGTACCCTCAGGGGCCCCTGGGCACTGTAACGTATGGGGTCCCACTCTCGTCCGGAACATTCACACGATAACTAAAATAGTTACACAAAGAAAACTACAGGCACCTGACAGAACCTTGGCCCCACCATACAGACTATGCATGCACGCACGCACCATACTTATTTGAACGTCCAGTCAAGCTGGCATATCAAATCACACACACCTAGCTGTAGTCCAGCTGAGCGGGCAGCAAGTATGCCTGTCCTGTTCGATAAACCAAGTAGGCTACTGCCATCTTACTCCAAAATCACAAGACACTGATACAATGAATTTAGGCATCCCAAAGCAGTGTAAGGCTCAAGACAATGGCAATATATTGTTCACTGAAAATCACCCAAGCTGATAGCACACCAGTAATTCTGAAACATGACTGAAGATACAAACAATGACATCACACACCACAGCTGAGTGCAGGTTGCCACCAGCGATTATTGCTCAACCAGCCTGCTGTGCTGTATGTACTGTGACATGTTTGGACTTCAGTTTGCCTGACCTAATAGTCTGGTACTTATACAGAGCTAGAAGGCAGCTGATACTTTGATTAGAACACTCACACTGCCATTTTAGCTTGTCACTGGACAGTTGTACCTGTGCATATAGAATTGATGCATTGGTGCGTGTCTTCATTAAAGAGTGAAGTAAGAAGTGTAACTTCACTAAAAACACTGAGCCTGACCACCCACTGCAAGATGTACAAATCTAAACTTACATTTATTTCATGACGTACGTCTTCCAAACGTACAATTACAAATCAGCAAGGGCCTTGGGTGATTTTAGTTTAGTTTTGCCAATAGCAGGGCTTGAACCTGCAACCTTCATGTTGAGAGCCCAACACAGAAACCACTCTACTAATTGCTTAATTATATTTAAAAAAAAAAGTATTTATTAAGTATTTATTATTATGATTAGATTATTTTAATTTTTTTATTTTACTATTATTATCATTTCTCATGTTAGCCTATATGAATAGGCCTACTCATATTTGTACTATTGTTATGGTTGTTGTTATATGCTTATTGTAGCTTATGAGCAGGTTGTATGAATAACCTAGATAATTATTATCTAATTTAATCACAACTGCCCTAGGCTATTGCATTCAGGCTTAACATGACAACGATTGTGTGTTTTTGCAAGTTTCCCGCTGTATATGTCAGACCGAACACATCTGGAAACATTGTAGTTCGAACTACGGCGGTTGAAACCAACATAGTTCAAACCATTGTCGTACTAACAAAGTTCGGCACTTTTGTACGTTAGTTCAACGAGTTGATGTTTGTTAGTTTAATGATGCATAGTACGATGTAAGTTTAAGGCTAGCCTTCGTCGTTGTATGGGAAACGCACACTGGTAAAATAAATAAAACAAACAAATAAAAAAAGAAAGAAATGAGTAACATGACTTCATTATCAATAAGGAGGCATCAGGAGTGCATCCTTGGTACTTATATTACATTAGCTGTTATAATTTGCATTCCTGTGATTTATTTGTTGTCTGTACAGAGCTTGTAAAAGGGATTTTTTGATGCACTGCTCTTTCTACCTGGAATACAATGCAGACAGATTTATAGTGTGAAAAAATTATGTCCTTGGGTGATTTTAAATGCCGGATGAAAGACTTGAAATTATAATCTATAAATTGTTGCCATTGTATTTAAAATTACTCAAATTCTTAAACCATTTGTATGAATATTATTGTATGTTTATTGTGTATTGTATCCTCCTAGTCCTAGAATGTTTGAATGTTTTAGGTGCGATTGTTCATCGGAAACTTGACTCTGTCAATATGCTGCAATTTTGGCTAAGTCTCTCTTAAAAAATATTTCAATGAGATTGCGTGTGTGTGTGTGTGTGTGTGTGCGTGCGTGCGTGCGTGCGTGCATGCGTGTGTGTGCGTGCATGTGCACGTGCGTGTGTGGTATCTGGTGGAAAATATGTACCAATTTGCATCATTAACCTCTACTACAATGTACAGCTGAGAAGAGGAGCGGCTATAGGAGGGGGGGGAACAGGCACAATTCTGCTTGATTAAACCTCCGGCGGCATTGAACATGACATCTGCAGGGAGTGGGCCAGGCCATTCTACGAGGATCATCATGATCTCTTCTGGCCCGCGGCACATCCCTGCATCTACTGGTTATGTCGGCGAACAGGTGGCAACGCAGCGGACTGCTGGCTCGGCTGCCCGTGTCGCATTCCAGGACGTCTTATGGCTCTATCCCCCTGCCTGCATCCCCAGAACCACACGGTTTAAGCCAAAGCATTAGCTAAACAAATCAGACCAAATGCCCTATTTCTTTTCTCTCTCCACTGGACCTAGAAGACCTAATGATAATGGCACCCTGACTGCCTTCAAAGCTGTGCTTGGACAACACACTGAGATCTCTGCTGCTGCAGCACTTTGTATAATAGCATTACTCATCTATAGGAGCGATTATCTGACAAGCAATTCTATTCATTTTTGTTCTTCGTTAATTGAAACTGTCATTGCACTATGGTGGGATATTATTTATCTCTTGATGTCGGGCTGTATATAATAGTGAGCTTGTGCAAGAACAGATTATGTCTTTCTACTCTGTACATGTACTGTGAAGATACTGTACAAGGATTTGAGCATTGTAATAAGTCTAAGAGGTTGTTTTGAATAACGCAGTTTATGTTCGCTTTTGTTCTTTTGTAGCAAAATGCCATTTTGACCACTGATGGTAGCTGGATATGGGTGATACAGAGATGAAAAGTTGATCACATTTACTGGGCAAATTGTCTTAAGACTGTCTTAAGCCTCACTGTGCGTTCCCCAACTGGCCAGCGGCGAGAGGGTCGAATTCATTGTCTATGTGGAGTCGCTCGGCGGCGCGGTGCAGCGCGGCGAGTTTTAGGCGTCAAGAGAAGCTGAAGCAGAAGTAATGGTAATGAACTTTATGGTAATGAGCTATGACGCGGTTCGGTGGCAGTGCTCCTCTCTGGAGAATTCTAGAGAACAATCCAATTCCACAAAACTTTAGTTCCTAAGCAAAAATTACATTGATTATTGCTGAGGCGGGCTTTCACATTTTTTACGATGTATCCCTGTTGGTGTACAGGGATACGAATAAAAAATATTATGTTTTATGTATGTCTGACAAATGTTACTCAATATATCTTAAACTATTCAGACAATATACTAGAATAATACCTATATGAACTTCTTTGACCCCCTTCACTGCAAGTCCTACATGAGTACATCTTTGTCCATTTGGCAATGACCCTTAAAAAAGCAGACTACATCATTACCATGCAGCACTTAATAGAGCTCATTCACTTTGATGTAGTGGTAATGTAATCACTAATTTAATTTAATTACCATCCTACATGCTGGGACTTAATTTTAACAGGGCCATTTGAGGGTTTAGCTCTACGGAAGTGAAGAAAACATCAGAGCTTTTAACAATAGCAAACAGCGTTCAGAAGCATCATTTGATAATATATCTGGTTAATATAAGAGGTACCGTGCATTCAACTCAGAGAATGAGGACTTGCGGCAATCTAAATGTATTAAGTAAAAAATAAGAAATACCGGTTGATAGGTGGCAGTGATACTACTCCTGCTACTAATAAAATGATTACTGCTACAAGAGCATTCGCATTTACTGCTCCCAAGACAAACTAACCATGAAGATATCATGCACTAAGATTAAGGCCATTACACACACACTGGTGGGTGAAGGAGGATTATAAAACATACTCATAAATGTCTGAGTCACACTGACCTGGCATAATACATACTGTAGATTACAGTAGTGGTAGTTAATAATAAAATATGTATCAGAAATACCTGTGTCCTGGAGTAGTTTCCCCTCTACTAATGATGAAGAATCCTTCAAAAGAAATCTACATTTTATGAGTCATTACAACAGTTAGAATACCTGCGTTTTTTGATATCCTCTTGCAACAGACAAACAAACCACAGTGAAAACCTAACCTCCAACAATGACATTAGCTGCAGAGTCTGCAGTGCAGACCATGTCTGGGGTCAGGCGTGTACAGAAGGGCTTCGAGGCCCATCTCTGATCCCTGACTGGCATAACCTTTGCTTTAAGTGCATTGACGTTTCCAATCTAATACTCTTCTCAGTCAGCGGTCAAGGTGGGAAATAGGGCAGAGGAGCAGAAGCAGGGCAGCAGCGCATGACTTCCATTGAGATCACCAGAGAGCTCCTTAAGGTCAAGCAGACTTTAAATTCTTCCTCGTCCTGCCAGGCAACAGACTGGTTTGACAGACAGGGTGGAAAAATGATCCTGCGGCGATGAAAAGAGGGCCTCGGGTTTGCCCCAGTGAACGGAGCTAGTGGCCCGGGGTCAGCCAGAGTTCGTCTCCGCTTTTATCAGCGCCTCCGTATTCATGACTGAAGGAAAGGGCACTGGAAACAGCAAAGGTGCAGATCACTATTTCTGATATAATTGCAGGCTTCATTTGAGCACCAGTTGCCAGCTATTTAGGCTACTTGAACCTCTGAATTATATTATTTTAAACCATTATACTGAGAAATACAGGACTGGCTCTAGTTGATTTATTATTCATGAGGTAGAATTCATCCTAAATATGGAATAAGATCCACTCTGTCCCCTCCATGCCTGTTCTGTGGTTGCCAGATTGAGCAGTTACAATAGAGCGTACCCCCACACACACACACACACACACACACACACACACACACACACACACACACACACGCACACACACACACACACACACACCAATTGCAATGTGGCTATATGAAAATCAATGCTTGAGCTAATGGTTTCTTACTATGGACCATAGCACAAATCAGCTAATTGACATTTCAGAGTCATGGTACACATACAAAAATCAATACAATGTATATCCAATAGGCCTAGCTTTGGTAGACATTAATCTCCAACAAGAGTTATCTTAGTTTCAATACTGTATGTGAAATATACCTCTCTCTCATATACATACATATATATATATGAGTAAGTATACTTATCTAAATTTGATTTGACAATTTTCAAGTAGTGTCAGGTGCTCATCTTGGGTTAGCAGCCTTAAGCCACCCCCAGGACTACAATGCTGCATAATCGCTATAACTTTGTAAATGAATGCTAGTGGATTACAAAGGGATTGGAGGGCCTAATTAGTGATTTTTAAAGCAGACCCCTACCCCGGGAATATTATAATATCTGCACAGAAATCTTGACAATTAACTCCAAGGAATGCTAACAATGGACAGCTTCAGATAATGAGGCAGGGTGTTCATTTTGTCTGGGAGTTTTACAATTCCCCGTTTCTAATTGAGATGCTCGTCTCTCCTGACTCCTTATACCCAAAGGCATTTCTTTGCAGGGTAATATGAAAAAAGACAATCCTGCCAGATAGGCTATTAGAGAGAAAAAGACAATCAAAATGTATTTTTTTCTAACCATTACCATTTAATTTGCACATTTGCAAACAGAGAAGATTGGATTTTGGCCCACCCATTGTTTTGGTTTGTCAACTGCTAAGCTGTAGCCATGAAAGATAGGTAGGCTAGTAGTCAACACAAGCATGGGAAATATGAGAACTCAAGTACAGGAAGAAGAGAATACTTTTGTACTGCAATGGCTGTCTTTTCACATCAACATATTACATTCAGTCTTTTGTTTGGCAGGATAGAATGTGAATATAGCAGGTACCCAGAAAAGAGTCCCTGTTTCCTAAGGTGTTGTGTGATTGACTAAAATGCCCAAAAATAGCTACCGAAGCAAAATCACAAAGAGATTCATTCCAAATCCATAATCGCTGATCCCTTTCAGTACCTGAAATGTACTGTACCTTTGAAAATATAAAAGAAAAAAGTCATTCTAATGTGCGTTCACACCAGCCAGCAACGAGAGCGTCGAAATTCGCTCTGGCTGCCTGGCCAACGACGCTGTACAGCAGGGGTAGGGAACCCTGGTCCTGGAGAGCCGCAGCCCTGCATGTTTTAGATGTCTCTCTGCTCCAACACACCTGAT
>JAODUE010027670.1:0-22184 GCA_027564755.1 Amblyopsis hoosieri
ACATTGGAACGGTACTTTGTCGAGATTTGATGACGTGGCATCCTTGAAATCCAGCCGCTAAGGATCCTTCCTTGACAATGAGAAACACCCATTGTTTGACGAACAAAATGGCAGATAGGAACAAATCTGCTTTCTGATTGGTCAGACTGTATGTCCAAAACTATGGAGATGTTGAGTTGTTTGGAACCGGACTACCTCTACTGCAGACTACTAGACCATTGCAATAAAATGTGACATTATGTTACGTAGCCTATTTCATTACATTGATAGATTCATTTTATTACTTCACACATTTATTTGTGCGTTGTCATCATTGATCATGAAATGTATGATCGAGCATTGCTGTCACAGATGAGCACTCGAGTTCTCGAATACCCGTGCCCATCCCCAATATGGGAATAGACTTGTCTGCCCTGACAGTAAAAGGATTGCTGATTGAAATCATTACATTGTACAGTATTAGTCCAGTCTCCTGCTAACAGAGTGCAGCAAACACACTTTCTAAGATATTATGTTAGTGTTTGTGTACACACCTGATGATTGGCCTATAGCAGGCTGGCTGGATAGGTTTGAATACTGTATAGGTCTACATATAGTAGGCTTACTATAGTTAAAGAATTTAATTCATAATTTTACTGGTTGTGTCGATTATGGCTTACAGTATGTAATTATACCTGGACAATACAATCTTTCAAAACGATCAGCAGGACTTAATAAAAAACTACAGTCCCCAGATACAAGGGCAGCGCACACTTCACTACACGCACGCTTTTTGATTATGCTAAAACTAAAGCTACATAGGTATTATGCACATCCACTTCAAGAGAAGAAGCTTGAACTAATCATTTCAATTTTTAGCTAAACATAACACAATTCTAACACCAAGCATCTAAAATGTACGTGCACTATGTGCACGTGCAATTCTGCTCTTATCACAATCAGTTGTAGTTTGGTAAATTAGATATTTCAAATATGCCAAAATGTGCCAAAAGTTTTTAACATGGCATAACTAGAGATTCCGCCTGACATGTTTCTAATAAAACCTCTCTCTATTTGCTCTGTTTCACCTTAGAATCAACCTTTACACAGGAAATATTCAGATGTTGGGCTTTTATACTGTTATCCATCTCTATATACTATGCAATGGTAATAGAAATCAGTTTACTTACAATGTATTCTATTGTAATGTAAGCTTCTGCCGCTCTGAGACCAGAGGTGTGTATATAGGCCTCATGGTTGAGGAACTGCACTTGATTTATTTGTGGTATTACATTTTAGGCATTTTTCCTGGAAAATTGTGCTAGGGTTTAAGAGGTTAAGGTAATACACATGCTCACTACCGGCATCTCTCTTTTTTTCTCTCTCATTCCCTCTTGCTCACTCGGCGACTATATTTACACATTTTGCTCCTGTATTAATGCCCGGCTGTTCGGTTATGTTCGGTCAGCCTGGAACAATTTATAATACGAAGGCATATTTATAGAACGATACTGCACTGTAACCTTGTATTTTTGTAGATGCTTCGTGAATGTCACGACCCAGTGATATATGTGTGAGTTTCTTTTTTAAGAAACCGACATCGCCTGGTACGTCCTTTAGTTTTCTGATGTATTTAATTTTCCCTGGGACCAAAACACAAGTACGGTACTTGAGTACTCATTAGTTTTCTCTGTCGGGTACTCGAGCAGTCAAAATGACCAAAATGCACATCCCTATCCCATATCATAAAGGCATTGACTGTGCATTCTGCATTCAAGTGAATGACGGAAAATAGGTCAGAATTCTTTGAGCAAGGTGAAAATTCTTAGCAGCTATCAACCTGATGATGATAGGTGATGGATGTCCAAGGCATTTATACCCAAATTACATTAAATGTATAGCTCTATATATCTACAGCTCCCGTAAGAGTCAAGTAGACTAGATAAGAGAGTGGAGGACCATGATGTGTAGAGCGATCATGGTGGGATAGGGCACGGAGGTAAGCTAGTGGCAGATTGCACAAGGCTGGCAATGTACCAAGATAGTGTAGATACAACTGGTGGTAACCTGTCTGATAGAATTCAGAGAAGAGAAGATAAAACTATCATGATAAAAACAGAGAAAGTATATGTCGTGCACACACACACACACACACACACACAAATAAACACAGCATATACACAGCACACACGCACACAAGCAAACAGAACTGTCACAATCGATAAGTCACAAGTTTTTCACAAGAGTTTTTTTTCCAGCATTCCTTTCCTCTGAATAACTCAAATCAAACATACAGTTTAGGCTTATATAAAGAAGGATCAATACTCTAAGGGAAAAACAAAGCATTTTTTTTATCCCAAATTACATATAAATATTTCACTTTTCATGTTTACATATAGCATATAGAAATAGAAATAAGTTCTAAATGTATTTTGAATTTAGACCAGGACTGAATAAATGATTCCTGTTTGCAGCAAACTCGAGGCAGTATTTGAAACAATGTCTTGATCTTATCAGTTCAAAAAAACACATTTAACCAGTCCTGTGTTTATTTATGGACTTTGTTTACCCTGCTTGCTGCATTAGGCATAAATGGGTTCTGATTGTTTTGTAATGTTCTGGGGAGTGGATGTATCAATGACAGGTGAGAATATTCCTGAATATTGGGACATATGTAAATTGTTTTGACAGCCATCATTGGGTGACTGGAGTCATCCACGGGCTCCAAGCCAAGCCAAAAGGTAATCTGTTCACCTCCCAATGGATGTACAAACAAAGTGCTGCAGACAATGCAATAAAATACACCAACCACTCAGCAACAGAAACAGTCTTTGCTTGTCAGAGGAAAATAATTGTAACTATCATTGCAAATGAACATGGTAGGATAAAATAGAGATAAAATTCATTTTTAATTACAAGTGTATTAAATACAAGTGTATTATTTTTAATTATTATTCATGATATACAATTACAGGGCTACATACTATAAGCTATGTACCCTGCAAATAGTTCTGTAAGATATATTTAATCAGACATCGCTTAGGTCATGGTTATTACCATTCTTGATTCAGTTCCCGATTAGTGTCTATTTATGTCTTATCATTGCTTAACATCTGACATGTCGGCCGGATGTGTGTCAACTGTGGAAAAATGCAAAGGGAACATGATTTCTGATGCTTTATGGCTGCTTTTTTAATGGAAAGAAGGGATCCATGGGGGAAAGTGGTCCTAATCTCTGTCATTGTGTGACGGAGATCATCCGTCCCCCTCGGGGAATCAAACCCCGATCTCCCACGTAGAAAGCGGACGTCCCTACAAGGCAAGCCAAAAACCCATGGGCCCTGGCTTGCGTCGCCAGAGCGTCCTATGAGGTGTCGGAGAGTGAGGATTAATTTACTGCACAGCTACCTGCTGGCCACCGTTACAACTGCTCCAAGCCTGGCTCCAACCGACCACCCTGAGATTATAGTCTGGAAACCCTGTTTGCTTCAGCGTGGGTTAGTGAGATGATGTTGAAGTCAAGCATTTTTCAAAATGGTGATAGAGCTAAAAAACAGTTGTAGCAACGCCAATTGTTTAACCGCTCTCCAATAGAAAAAATACTTCACAGTTAATTGAATGAACCATCTGTTACACTAATACACTTTTTGTCATATTCAAGAAATATCTCCTGATATTTCACTATCTTACCGTTCTATGTGCATGTTGAAAAACATAATATGATACTTCTACACAGACCTGGCTCCATAAATAGGAACATAAAAAAAGTGGCGAACACCATTTTTATCAACAAAGCTGTAGCACTATGCTTTGCTTCACAATGCATTTCGATGTGAGGCGGCGCAGCGGAGGACCGCAGAGCGATACTGTTTTGATTTGAGCTCGAAGTTTGAAAAAAGATTACCCTGCCTTTAAGAAAACTCTAGAGAAGAAAATAAAATGTAGAGAAGGTTATTACAAAATGTACATTCTTCCCATGACAGCCACTCAGTCTGACATAATTTGTGTGAATGTAGTTGATTTATATCAATATTTAGTCATAGACTAGGGTTTTCAAGAATCACTTTCCTGCCACATCATGAAGCCTAGGGCTACATAGTTTGTACTTTACACAATATACTCATGTTACATTTCATCTATCAGGGACAATTTCATTTTAAATGGTGATATGTTTTGTACAGTAATGTCTCTTTATAAGTCACTTCCTATCCTCCGCTTCATTGAGAAGAGTGCCCTCTGTGGTTTTATGGTTTGTGGCTGTACTGGCATCAATCCTAGTCCTATAAACAAAAGCAAAGTAAAGGCAGATGCTTTTGAGCCTGTGATTTCATCTGTAGATTAGTGAAAATCTGGGAAAGGGGAATTACACAACAGTTGGTTGCTCAACCAGTATGTACAACAATGCATAGATCCAACTATGTACAAACTAAAGCTGCTCATATGCTCATTCCTAAATGTAGGCTACAAAGCTTTGTCAATCATCTTACTGTGTAATAACACATCTAGTCACAGCACATCAAATGGTAGCCTCTACAAAAGCATAGGCCTGCATAGTTTAATATATATTTTCATCAACATCAACATTACTAACAGCAACTTATGCCGTTTAAAATGTTATGCCGTTTTTAAATGGTTATTCTGTTTTGAATAAAGGCAGTTTATTAACATTTATTTTCATAATATGAGTTTATGTGCTGTGCCTCTACCTTTTTTGTAATGAATGAATTCAAGTTTAACCAGTCTGACTCAAACTGCTCACTCGTCTGCAGTTGTTAAATGTATTTTCTGAATGCCAACACACTACTGATAACAGTAGAGGCACATAGCACATCTATAGGTTAGATATTATAGAGAATTTAATAATAATTGGTTGATCTACTGTTTCACACATTGCACTTCATGGGTGAAGGTCAAGGTTCACCTGAGAGCAACTACAGTAATCACTGAATCATGACTGGGCCAAAGCATTTACAATCGTCACACCCACGTCCGGGGGTGTGATCAGGCCTTCCTCTCGCCGGCGTGCTGCCACGTCGGTGCGCATATCGCCAGTCAGAGCGCTGTGGCCCTTCCCCTACCCCGTCTTCGCGCCTGTTTTGTGTTTCTTGATCAGCCTGAATGCTCATATTGAGTTGCTGCTTCTTTTCCCTTTGCGTGTTATTGTTTATGAGTTAGAGATAGCTGTTAGTGTTGGTATTTGTAAATGTACATTTAACTCCTGTCTACTGTGTTCACACCCCAGTCGTGTATCTGTGTGTATGTGCAACGTGTCAACAATTTGTCCAAAACAATGAGAAAGTGCTATCATCTGAGAAATCAACTGAAGCAACAGAAACACTTTGAGAAAATACAGTAGGCTAAATAAATTACTTTTTCCCTTTATTTGTATTGACAGTGTGTTATGTTAGTAATACCCTACCCATCCATGACACATTTGGTTACTTGTGTGTTTGTGTGTATACTCAACCCAGTCCCAGTGCGTTCAATATGAAAAACACCAATTTAACGTGCATTTAATACGCACCATCTGCCATTAACATGCATATAGCTTCACACGACACACATGATTGGTTGACTTAGGTTTGGATTTATGAAGATTGCCGAGTTTTGGTATCGGCGTGGCTTCTCGCTACATTTTCTCCATTGATCTTTTAGAAAATCCTTCATATAAAGAGTTTTAAGCACGGAACCAAGCCAACAGCTACGATATTTTTCATTGATGATGTGCTCATATAGAAGCCTAAAGATGGCACTAGTTCTGAGCCTTCTGTTGCCTGTTTATCCTGTCTATCTGCCCGTTTGTGTTTGTGAGTTTTTGCCTGTCCCTGGATTATGTCTCTGCTTTTTGGATTTCTCTTTTGTTTGTATATTGCCTAATACATGCCGGCCCATGCCTGCCCTAACCCTGGAGTACATTACAATTACAGTCATTTAACAGGTACACATTATTATTATTATTAACTCTGCACGACGTTCATCAAAGCATGTTATTCACATTCAGTACCATTCAAATTCAATGGGCCATATAAATAATTTCTTCGTTGTGCTTTTAATTCTACTGTGATACTGAATCTAAACTGTTGGGCAATAACTATATATATAAATCAAAATACTATACCAGTTACTACAATTTGTGTTGTGTGTAGGCTACTGTATATAGAATGGAATGTGTAGGTGTACTGTAATCTGTAAAGGTTTGCCCCGCCATGTTAGATTTTTATATATAATGTATTTGCAGTATAATTTGTAGGTCTAGTTAGAATGAATGTGGTCATTTCCCAGTCCTTCCCTATAGATATGTCTAATGTTGATAGATATGTCTATCTTCCCTGTACTATCAAAATAGAAACAATAAAATAAATATTAATGGTTGATTATAAATGAGAATGTCAGAAAACCAACTCGCTTTGAATATGAATAATGTATAATAAACTATTAACATTAATTTTCATTCATTCTAACTAGTGCCATTTAAGGAATCTTCACACTATGTAATGGAGCCCCAACCAGACATACAGCCTCCTCCATGCCGTATTGTACAATGGGTGGTACTACCCTTCCAAACTGCTCTAGGTTTGGAGATTCCCCAAGTGAACAAGCATTTACTTGGAGGAATTGGAAAAAAACAAACAGATTTAAGGTCAAAGAAAAACTGGGATCAAGAGAACTGACATGGAACAACTTATTTATAGAATTGATTCATGGGTTATAGGACTTCAACCCCTCACCTCTCTATTGCCCCTAGGACTTGGAGTGAACCCGTTGACCAAGAGGAAGTAGCAGTTAAACTCCTCCCCCCATTTTGGTTTCTACACCAGCAGCTCCGGTGTCGGCCTTCAATCTCTCTAATCATTACAGAGTAACTTATGATTCATCTCACGTCATCCTCTGAATCTGTGTGTTAGCTATAAAGGCAGCGTCATTCTCGTCAGTTTGCTAACTTCAAGGTCAAATCAAAACAATATCCCTCCGCAGCGCAGCCCCACACATGGAAACGCATTGTGAAGCAAAGTGTAGGGCTTACCATCTCGGTAGTAGGCCTACATCATCTCGGCCTAGGCCTATTACTTTCATCTGCTAACTTTTAACTTAAGAGAGGAGAGAACACAATTGACCTGATTGTTATTCCCGCAATTAACTGCAATTTTTCTCTCTCTTTTCGTGCCCATGACACTTACACATCCTCTCATTGATCGATCCACATTGTAACTTGACCTGGGCAATGCAGTGAGAGGGAGGCGGGGCCCTGGCGTAATATGGGGCCCTATGCAGCTTGCGTAGTGTGTTCAATTTAGTTATATTCCCATCCAAGTTTGTTCTCGTTTTTAGCTGAGATCACACAGTATTGCTAAAGCACATGTTTTAACTCTATTCGTCCATACAGCTGTGTGTTGGCGTGTGTGTATATGCATGAAAGTGGGTCAGAAGAGAAATGAAGAGACACAGTTCCAGTTATTTTTCTTGGCCTGTTAGCGCCAAAGCATTTGTATGACCTCAACTAATGATGCTTCATAGTGTGTGTGTGGTATTTCATATTCACATTTTGTACTTTGTACATTAATTTACCATGTATAAACTTACAATATCCAATATCTATCTGCATACCTGTTCACTTCACCAGCACAACCTAGCTATTCGAAACATGCACAGACACTATTTATGTAGTGCGCTACGGTTCTACTTTTAAATCAAATGGGTACAATGTAGAATAGAGAAACTGAAACGATCGATCCTATATAAGAATCGATCTTCAAAAACTAGTCATATATATTATAGCCTGTACTGCTGGGCAAGTTCACGGCAGTCTGGGCAGTCAGGCCAAAACGACGTCAGGCCACCGGGATATCTCCCGGACTTGTCAATGGCCAGTCCGCCCGTGCATGGGTAAATTTGAGGCTGATTAGTCTACTGTATGCACACTGAATTGAACTGATAAACAAAACAACATAAATATAACCGTAATAGGCCTACTGTATATCTTTTATCGTTTATGTCATCTTGAACACAAAATAAATAGTTTGTTGGGTGTAACATTAGCAGAAATTGATGTAGTCTTAATGCATACAACAAAAGAAAACAAACACATATTGATAATGCAGCACACCATGAAGTGCACACCAAGCATCGACGTACAATATCTACTTGATCTACAGGCTTTAGAATAATTGCATGGGCGTGTTGAGACTTAAAGCACAGTAGCAGCCTAATATGGACAGAGTTTTGTACAAGATTTTTAGAGCCATGTGTGCTCTTTAAAAAAGTATTAGAATCAAAAAAATTTTAAGAGTGTATATCAGCATATTGAATCTAATGACTATACCATATTTCTAATATAATTAATTAGGAGCTGCACAATTCAATTGTAACTTAGACAATAGTAATACAATCACCATTTTGTTGATCTGTAGCTGTGGGTATAATGGATTAATTCAATCTGACTGAAAAGTATTTAGACACACATGCTCCAAGAAACAAAGGTAAATACAATGATGGTTTTGACTGTACTGTAAGCCTTCTGAATCCAGCCATGGCCATTGATCTAAAACACAGGTTGTGACTTGTTTTTAAAGAAGCAACCATTTTATTGCACTGTATTCCTACTACTGCAGCAGGTACTAAATGAGAGAAGACATGCCTAGAATGAACTCTAACCACAAGACTTGTGGAAACCTGTGAAGATTTGAGGTCTGTGAATGCCATTTAACATTTACCCCTGTCACTGGTAAACGTCATGTAAATTGGCAAACATGCACAGTAGGAGTCTTCTGCCAATAAATGAGATGGTTCGTTTGCACGATACATGTTTTGCAATTGATTTAAATGTTTGAGAAGGATGTGCTTCTGTTAACAGTACACAGTAAACAAATCTACTGCTACTTGAACTTACATAATAAAGAGCAAATCCCCACGCACATCTGCAGTTGATAACTGTTGTGTTATAGCCTGCCATATTTGTTGGAAATCTATATCTGGGATAAATAACGGAGTCTTCTGCCAATAAATGAAATGGTTCGTTTGCACGATACATGTTTTGCAATTGATTTAAATGTCTGAGAAGGATGTGCTTCTGTTAACAGTACACAGTAAACAAATCTACTGCTACTTGAACTTACATATGTAAAGAGCAAATCCCCACGCACATCTGCAGTTAATAACTGTTGTGTAATAGCCTACCCAATTTGTGGGAAATCTATATCTGGGATAATTAACGGTTTCTTGAAAACATTAAAAACAATATATGATGCCATTTTCATTTGAAAACCAAACCACAAGGCAATATGCCACATTAGTAATACGAAGGAATGGCCATCTGATCCCAGATTTCTAAAAGAAGGGTAATCGTATTCTCCCATATCACAATAATTAGGCCTACTCTTTAAGGCAGGATTAGACATTTTCGAAAACGCTTGTTACAAACTCATATCAAAACAATATCCCTCCGCTGCGCCGCCTCACACATTTAAATGCATTGTTAAGCAAATTGTAGTACTCTGGTAGTACTACGACTTTGTTGTCGTGAGCGGTGTTCGCCACTTGTTTGCATTAATTTTTATGGAGTCAGGGCTGTGTAGACGTACTGTATTGGATTATTTTTTCAAAACGCACAGAGAAATCTAAGTCAGATAGCGAAATGTAAGCTAAGTAAGATAGCGAAATGTGAAGAGATATTTGGTGAATTTAAAAAAAAAGTGTATCAGCGTACAATTCGCTTGCAATAGCTGACTATACCTATAATACTTTCTTTCTAAATTTATTTCACTATGTAAGTGTATAATTCTAACTGAATTTAATCAACATTTGGTGTTTATTTCAGTATACAGTGCCGGGTGCAATAGGAATATTAGTTCTAACATCAAACATTTAAAAATATTTATTTTGTCATGCAGTATGATTTTTTCAGTAAGAAAATGTACGTGGAATGAAAAACAAGTTAGCTAAAGAGCACTAAAACACTCCACAATGCTACTTTGAAAATGTTTTGTGCACTGAGGTTGAATTGTTCAGGAAGAGCACACAGTATGGTAAAGTACTTGCATACATGCTTTTGGGGCATGAGTGCCATCATCGAGGGGAAAAGGAATTCCCATGTTTGTCAATGTTTTCAACAGGATCATGCCAGAGTGGTGTTGGGAGATGCAGAATGACAATGACCCTAATTTACATAAGCAAATCTACTGCTACTTAAATGACTTCAAAAAAGAACTGGCCCTGTCAGAGGCCATATCTCAACCAAATAGAAACTATCTTCAATGATCCCAAGGAAGCCATTCTCAATAGAAATCCTAAAGATATTGCTTCTAAAGGAAGAAAATCCAACATTCCTCCTGAATGCTTGTTTGAGGATATTGCTGGTAGACCACTAGAGGACACTGAATGAACATTTTCAGCTAACTCCTCAGCTAAATATCGTAAAACATAAAATGAGATATATATATCTCAAAAGGTGTCAACCATTAAAATATAATGGCTCCCACTAAACCAACTAATGTCCAAAAGGAAAGTGATACTTTGAGGTTTTTTCTGCAAAATTAGTTTATTTAATCAAAGGGTTAAATACTTTTTTCAACTGCACTGTGAACATTAAGATATGAAAGATTAATTGTTTATGTTATAAGATTAAACACTTTTTATAAAGTTAAATAAAGGTCAGATCAAATTTTATGGCTCAATATATTATATACAACCCCCTACTTGGTCCATCTTTACTGGCGGTGGTTAAGTATAAAACTGCCAATTATGAAGCCAATAAATCCATCGATCAATAACATGCCGAGTCTTGCTACATTGGCAAAGGTCCAGATAATCCAATCCAATTAAAATATTGACAAAAAAATGCATTATTACACCAATAAATATTACACCATAAATAACCACAGACTGCTGTAGCATAATTTCAGATGTGTCTCATCCTCCACGTACTATATTACAAAACTTCAGTTCACATGTTAACATTTCCCATTCGAGCATTACAAAATAGCAGCGACACACTGCTGTTTTGATTGTCACCTCAATTGACCCAATAGAGGCTTCCATATCCTGTGGACAGCCTAGAGCAGCCAGAATGTTCCACCATGAAATCCAGACCAAGCCCAAATAAATGTTATGAAAATGTGGAGACGGGAATCGTGTAGCCAATCAAATTAGGAACTTTAGTAACCCTGGTCACATGCAAAACGACATGAGCCTGGGTGTTTGCAAGTCTGTTAATAGTTACTGCTTAAAATAAATGGAAAGACTGCAATTAATAAATAAAGCAATGCCCTATCATTGTGCTGGAATTAGGTATAGAATCTTGAATCGAGTGACAATGCTAATGAAGCTCTACTAACTCACTTTCTAATAGGGCTTAACATGCTTACAGGGGCCTATATAAATTCAGCAAGTCACTTCTTATGCACATAGTGCTAATGAATGGAGACTATTCATCACTTAACACACATAAGAAGGGAATAAAAGGAAAGCTATCTCTTATCACAAGTTCAAATGAAAATGCAGATGAAGTTATTCAAGAAAACTGTCAGTGGTTTACAATACAGTAGGCCTATGTGTATACATACAGTATACAGTATGTTGTAATAAAATACCCTTTATTGAACTTTATAATACCAGAGAAAAATATTAGGAGTTGATAATGTAAAGATATGAAGATATAAAAACATACATCAATACAGTATAACATATGGATTTTAATAGGCCTGTTACTAGAATCCCTTTGGGTTCCTGTAACACTAGTTGAGAAACCTGACCATTCTTAGTTATGACATACCAAGAACAATAAGCAGAAGTAGAGGTCCTCAAATGCACACACACACACGCACACGCACGCTCGCACACGCACACACACGCACACACACACAAACACCTATCAAGTCTGTTTGATCTGCTAGCTAGTGGGAAATTCTCAATTGTCTAGAGAGGGTGTCGGCATGTTATTAACTTGTCCAGAGAAAGTTATTCATAGCTGTCTAGTATTTTCTAGCATTGTTATTAAAAGTGTGAAAGCACGTGCTTCCAGTGTCCCATTGAAACTATCATTGACAGTAGCTGTCACATTGGTGGCTTTCATTTGGATTTTTGTGTTTTTGTTTTGTATTAGTTAAAATATAAATATACTGATGACCACTATCAACAAGGTAATGTGGGGTCATTTACTGTAAAGCTATCAATTACAGTAAATACCTGGCCTCTTTTCATTGGCTCCCTGTACGGTACAGGATATATCTTATGGTTTTATTGCTTGTTTTTAAACCTATAGTTTGGCTTTTCTCTATCTGGCCAAACTCCTACATCGCAGTTCCTCAGTAAGATAACTGAGGTCAGCAAATCAGTTCTTATTGGATGTCCCAAAAGCCAGGCTCAAAACTGAAGGGGACAAAGCCTTTGCAGTGGCTGCTCCGATCATCTGGAACAGCCAACCATTGCATATTCCATCTGCACAGACTTTATGTGCTTTTTATGTGCTGATGTGTTCTTCTGTGTTGTTGTTGCATGTTTACATTTTTTGTTATTTGCTTTCATTGAAATTTCATTTTGTACATTTGTGGTTCTTATACCTTCTCCTGTGAAGCACTACGGTTGTTTAAACAGTGCTACATAAATAAACTTGACATTGATACTGTATTGACAAATAGCTGACCTAGTTCTACCAAAACCTGTTTAAAACAATGACATACTGTATAAAAGTCAAATAACCTTGAGAGTAAAGGCATTTATTAATTCTTAATAGGGACATAACTACGTTAGGTCCCAGGAGGGGTATTCCAATAAGGGTGGAGTAAACAGGCTCTGGCAACACAATGAGTGATATCCATTTTAGGAGACAGTGATTGTCATTTTTGTCTTCAAGTGCCACCAAGCTTTAGTTGAGCCACCTTGTCATATACTGTGGAAAGCAACACCACATACAGCAGACTGCAGCCTACACGTTGATGTGTTTTCTTTTAGAAACTAATGCAGTAGACAAATGCAGTAGGTTGATTTATATTTATTGGTGTGTACAGTGTAATTTTGTCTTCAATTTTCACTGAAGTAACAGAACAGTGTGCATGACATTTTCTATCATGTACATATATTTCACAGTACACATATTTAATAAAGTATATGCACTAACAAATCAACACGCGCTGCATCCTTATTACATTTACTTTTTCAGTGCTTTTACTTGCTCCTTCATTTTCCCATACTTGCCACAAAGTCTTTATATTAAACCACTTGTTTTAACTTATGCAAAGAAACTACATGTACAAGATACCAACACTTGTATGTTTGTCTGTTACATAATTTCCAGGTCAAATTAAAACTGATTGAACTCAAACATTTAAACAAATACATATTGTGGAATAAAGTGCTTTCTAATGTCTGATATGCAGACATTAACATATTATGTAATACAAATGTATAAATATACACTGTGGTCCAGATAATACTATAGATTAACCCTACCTTTAAAGTGACACATTAAAAAATAAATAACACAATGACTGAATAAATAACATTAAATATATACTACTTTTTTACAGAACAACATGAAATGTCGTTCTTAGCTTAGTAGTCTGAAGTAGTGCTGCCCTCTGTGTGATAAACACACTCAAATGTCAACATCTTTTAAGTGCTATTAAGTGCGGTAAATCCAAGATGTCAGAACCCTCAGGCAAACCTCTATCAGTGACCCATCATTTAATGACGGCCTCTGTAAAGCAGTTCATTGTATATGCCCAGTCAGTTCAAACACAAACGAGGCAATGTAGACAGATCATACGACCAGTTCAGAAACCTCAGTCAGTGTGGCTCAGCAGAGTTCCAAACAGGCGGTCCCAGTGGGTGAAGTAAGGGGCGTAGTTGGATTTGAACTTGAGATGATGGAGGTCGTGATGCTTGGCCCCTCCGTAGAGTCCCCAGGGCACCAGGCGATGGGTGGCCCAGGGCATGTTGTAGCCACAATGGTCCTCCACTGACAGCCACATGTTCAACACATAGAAGGCCATCTCTGTTAGCGGGTGGCAGTGGAGGATGAAGGGGTTGATGGCAGCGAAGAAGCCCAAAGAGAGGGTTTCCCATGCCCCAGAGTGTTCTGTGGTGAGCACCGAGGTTGCTGTGTGGGTGTGGTGTACCTGCAGAAGACAGAAGACAGACATGTTCAATAATGAGCCACATTACAGCCAATAAGTTACACTATATAAGTGTCAAACAAAGTCTATTATGCCACCATGTCCAAGTTAGACCGCAAGGCTACTTTGCTGAGTGGCTAGTATATGGAGACTATAACTAGTATTATGCCTGAGCCACAATTGAAAAGCAATCGTCTGGACACAGGGAAGATACAGCTAAGCCTAAACACAGTAGAAACAACAACAAGCGCCACTGACCTTGTGAAAGGTGCGGTACAGCCAGGGCACTCTGTGGTGCAACAGGTGCCAGAAAAAGTACTGGAAGTCAAAGAGCAGCAGACAGGCCAGCAGCCCCCCGAGCCAGGTGAACAGGCCTGGTGCCTCTACAGGCAGAAAGACAGGCCTCCAGTACCAGTGGAGGATGGTCACCGGGAAGATGTACACCAGGTGGTTGTGCAGCGTAACGGCCAGGCATCGCTTCATCGTCTCCCAGGACACGGTGTGTTCAGGCTGGAGCTTGTATCTCCTTATCAGGGCCACCCTGCTGGAGAGCAAGTCCAGGACCACGAAGGGGAGGCAGAAGAGGAGATATGTGGAGAGAGAGAACAGCACGGGGAAGAAGGGAGACCTGAGGAGGTCGCTATAGCCTAGGATGGAGTCCCACAACACCTGGAGCAGCATGGTTGGAACCTTCAGTTATGGTGTTGCTCTGGATTATATTCCCCTTCTATGTTCTCCTATGAGGTACGCCTGTGAGTTCCAGAGAGCAGGTTCAGGGTGTGTGTGTGTGTGTGTGTGGTGTGCTGTCCACAAGCTTTAACGTCAGTACAAGCACAAGCTCCTTATAAAGGAGAGCAAGCTCCACCCCATTTCGTTTTCTTTTTTTCCACTCTTTCCTTGTGGGGAATTTCCTTGCCGGAGAAAGTGTTGCCCAAGGCTGAAGTTGACGTAATGCCCTGCCATCAAAGCGAAATGAACAATGCTAGATACAAATCAAAACTAATACAATGAGATTCACTTTATTTTTGTTTTGGGCTCTCACCCATGCTTCAGCTGTAAAAAAGAGTCCACATATAACACATACAAAGGTATAGGTGGATATCATAAATATAAACATAGAGCCAAATAAAGAAAGTATACAAACAGATGCCCCACTAGAAGCAAAAATCTACTTCAAAAACCCTAAAAATTAAGATTTCCTTATCAGCCACTAATTTCGATTTTTATTGACACTGATAAATTATTTCTTAAATCTATTAAACCTGCAACATGGGACTCTGAACCCCCTCACAGAGGACAGTAGCTGATACTGTAGAACATGTGTTAGTTGGGGCAGTAACTATTCTCTTGGCCTGCCTTAGGATATCCTGTTCGTAGGTGAACTGCAAGGAAGAATCTTGTCATACCATAAAAAAGGCCTGGGCAAAGTCAGGCCCGGGGGCCGGATGCGGCTCTTTGAAACATTCTACTTACTACTGCTTACTTTACTTTACTTGATGAGCTCTGCAGAATGTTACTTTATTTACTGCTGCGTAAAAAACGTTTGATTATGAAAATTGTGTTGCATAGGAAAAGCCCATATATGCATAAATATGCAAGTTAACAAAGTTAGCAGTTTTGTTTTTTATTTTTAAATGTTTTAACATGTTGGTTAGCAGAGTAATGTGCCCCGCAAAGTTCTCTGACATTTTCAATGTGGCCCTCAATGTTCCATGCAGCCTGCATCAACCGGACCAATTTGGACCTTATTGAGGTGACCAAACCAAACTGTTATGCCATATGTGACAAGGCTCTGTAAAAGTCTGCCTGATAAAAAAACGAAAATACATACTGTATTAAACACCGATGTGTAAGCAAATGGATGCAGAAAATGCAGTTGTTCCAGGCTAATGAGTTGTAAATAAAAACAGATATTTGTATGAGGACACCTGTGAGATAGTTTCATCATGGATGACCACAGGCCTGTGGTCTGCAACACCCCTGGGGTCAAATACCATCTCCTTAGTCTTTTTTTACATTAAAGACAAGGTAGTTGTCCTCACACCATTTCACAAGTCTCTTCATCTCTAAAGATCTTAATCTCTGAATAGTAGTATTGTCTGAGAATGTAATGATGTAGTTGTTAGGGCTATGGCTTCTATTATTGACACAACTATTCTCAAAATGCTACGTTCTGAGAGATTGGTTAAAAACAAGTGGTACTAAAATTTTGGTAATTTAGTTTCTTAATTAACAGATTCGGCTGTACCATATTAAAAGCCTAAACTAACTAAAATCTATAAATACTTTACATATGAGCACCTCTATTGTATGTGCTTGGATATAAAATGCACCATGGCTGTGGCCACATCTGCCACTTCAGTTTTCAGTAGATTGATAATTATTTTTTCAAAACATTACATACTACTGAAGTCAATGCAACGACAGTAGTCGTTTTCCATACAGCATTATTTTTGGGGAACTGGAATAATAAGAGTTTTTCAGATAGAAGGAAGGAACAACATGCCAGTCTAGAGACATCTGGTAGATAACAAGCTTCTGCCAGTTCTTCACATAGGTTAGGTTGTCTTTTACTCTGTTATTTATTTAACATAAAACATAAAAACCCAAGCAACAAATATCTTCATTAACTACAAATATTTTTGCAAATAATTAACATAAGTACATACCTGCACCTGATATTACAAAGACACATCATTATTTCCTTTTTTGTTACTTTATATATATATAAACTATATTTTCTAAATCATTTTTAAAGGATATACTAAAGTCTCTCCTTATCTGTTTTCACATTTTCTTCCAGCACAATTAGACCTGATGAGATAATAATGTAACTGTGTAAGTAAATGTCCACCTTAATGCCAATTGTAGTACGTCATTAGTGTGTGTGTGTGTGTGTGTGTGTGTGTGTGTGTGTGTGTGTGTGTGTGTGTGTGTGCGCATGTGTGTGTGTGCATACTGTAGAACAAAGAAAACTGTGTGGAAGTATAACTTCTTTCAGAAGATATGGGCATGCCTTGACTGACGACTGGTTTCAACAATGTATTGCGGCCTGTCATTGTGGAGTCCTTGACACACGTGCCTTGGGTATAGAAATATTATTCTACTGAAATCAGCTATGCCAATAAATAATTATAATATATTTCGGTGACCTGACTTGTGCTTTCCTGCTGAACGATTGAAGGATTCAATTTCAGGTTTTATCAAAATCTTTATTTACATGTATTGTAAAATTAAACAGAACTACTGTACATTTCCAATAAGGTCAAGGACAGTTTTATCCAAACGGTTTATCCAAAGCGACATTGAGTACATTTCTATTATGTCAGCTGGTCGTAGTTGGTCGTTGTGCATGTCAATCAAAATACCTTGCCGGACTGACGCAGTTAGCCAGCGTTGTGTCCCAGACTTTACGTATGTGAATGCTGGCTCTGCGAACCTACGCAGGACAGACTCAATGAACTAGCAACAAACAGGTGGCAAAGTGCTTGCGTCCAAGTTGCGCCGGAGAGATAAGAAACATTGAGAACAATGTTACCCCTGTGATGGCTGGAAGTCAGCAAGCAGATAAGGCTAGGGACCGCTGGCGGGAACTCCGTCATGACAGACAATTCTTGCAAAATCAGGATGGTCTTAGCAAGCTACAGTACAGTAGGTTTTGCCTTTTGTGCGTGTATCACGGTAGCAAAAACCTGAATAAAATGCTAATAAAAAAAGAAAGACATCATGTGAGTTTTATGATGATGCTGTCATTATTCTAACCAAATGTCGTTTGCGTACAACAACAGGTGTATGATTTGTTCAACTATACATGTATCAATTGTAAGTTGTTTTGGATAAAAATGTCTGCTAAATGCTGTAAATGTAAATTAAATATAGGGGACACTGTGGTTAGTTGTCACAGGTTGGTCACAGAACTTATTACAGCCAAATTATGGGACGCTGTGTAACATGTTTCTTATCAAATTTGTGACCTCTTTCTATGAGGTAATTTATACTATCAGTATGTAGAGCTAACTATCTTGGCCTAATCATTTCACATGTATAGCTTACATATACCTACTACTGCAGCAGGTACTAAATGAGAGAAGACATACATAGAATGAACTCTAGACACAGGACTTGTGGAAACCTGTGGAGACTTGAGGTCTGTGAATGTAGTTGTCTGAGTGTTGCGCACAGAAGGTTGTGGGTTTGTGGGCAAGACTCCCTAGTAGGGACACTGGTCTAAAGATCGTATTTGGATGGGATTTGATTTGACTTTGTCCTGTCTAAATGTTTGGTCAAATAAATGTAAACATAAAGATGAAGTGAACATTAAGTCAGGTTTTAGGGTATGTCAATTTGGACTAAGATTATACCGTAATTATTCACAAACAATTACAATATACACAAACCTATACAATCAAATGTTACAAACGTGTTTATTGTTCATGCTTCATAAGGTTATCTTTACTGGTGGCTTTATTAAAACCTTAATATATATGTATATAAACATCCAATTATACAAAAATGGATTTAAAAACATAGTGCAGGATCTTTATAGATTAACACATTACAAATTGTGTTAAGAACATTTGCAATATTTGATATCTCTAAATTGCTGCACATCTCATTGGATACCCAAGACCTTAGGCTTTGGACCAATACTGAAATAATTCTTCTCTAATTTACTGGTGCTGAGAAGAACTGGTAAGAATAAAAAGTGTGATAACCATCCCCCGTCTCCCCTACTTTCTCACTGCACTGAATCATGAAGCCTGGGCTGGCTCTGTGTAACCACTGTACGTGTCTCATTGACATTGCCCACCTTTACTGAGGAAGGCCAGCCACACAGAAGCACAATATGCATGCTGTGTTTAATAGATACACATATGAGGCAATATGGTAATTGTGGATAGCCTTCACTGAACAGCAAAATGATCATATTTTTTGCCTGTACCCAATACAATATTGTAATCATAATGTACATTATGTGTATATTGTCACAGGTTTGGGGTGCAGTGTGCAGCCAGGTGTAGACAAAACACGAGAAACCAAGCTTAATGAAAATAAATGAGCCTGCCTCAGGTTTAATATAACGCTTATAAGTACAACACACACGTGCAACAAAACACATGAAAGCGACAATCACCCACAAAGTAAACGAAACTTATAGACTCCAACAGACAAGGACAGGTTCACGCAATGACAATCAGCCCAGTGCGAGACGGAGCGTTTGTGCCACGGAGAGCACCGAGGTTACCGAGGATGAATAGACGGAGGTTGCGCCACTCCACGGCGCGGCCACAGACTCTACAGATAGACTCTTGCAAATGATTCATCTACATTTGGAAATGTATTGAATTTAGTAGGTGGCAATGGAAAACATCGCCACCTACTACATTAATTGTTTAGCAAGATTTCTAACTATGTTTGCCCATTTTTGACTATAAACACATATTGTTAAAGAGAGCTTTCGGTCGTCACATATTAAATGATTACTTATTCTTCACTTAACATGTATTTGTGCGCAGTAGAACATACATGTTCCAGTCTAGGGACACTTGCGCACCAGAAAACAAAGTTGCTACTTTGCGGCATTTTCCTTTTGCAGGACAGTTATATTATCGTTATATTTTATGCAAGCCTGTTAGTGACAGTGACAGAGAAAACATTGTCTGTATGGTCTGTCCATAAGCATACTGTCAACTTTCCAAACCCTGCCATTGCATTGTCATTTCCTTTTACTCCTTATACGGTTTCTGTTTCCTTTCTGCTTCTACTGAAGGGGTTTTCCTGAGGCTATTACGATATACTATTATCCAATCCTGGTGTAGACGATGCAATATCCTGCATGTGACATGCATTGCATCGATTTAAACGATTCGATTTGTTTACCTAAGTTCCAGACAAAAGTCATAAAGTGCCATATTAATTCCAGACCATCTAATTAAACTTTAGAATATTTTGCCAGATTTTGCCAAATGTTTTATAGACTTTATTTCTGTTAAACATTGTGCATACCTTTTGCACATAGGTACCATGTAAAAGCTGACTGGGATACTAATCCCCACAATAAACATAATATTCATACAGTATATAGTGTTACTTGTATTTTGCATTTAAAGATTTGATCACTAATGGAAATAAACCAACCTGGAATGGAATGTAAACGAATGGAACGGTAGCGCCTCCTTCTGGTCAGAATATATTAGAGATGTGAAGCATAAATTGTCTATAGACATTATAGAGTTCTAGCACCACCTGTTGGCAGCTTTGGTAAATGTGTGTCTCAAACTGCCTAGAGGTCTAGACAAAACATAAATACATGAATGCTTGGATTTAAAGTTATAGTCAGCTATTGCAAGCTAAATGTAAGCTAATACATTTCTTGTCAAATTCAACAAATCTCTGCATTTCGCTATCTCACCATCCTCTCTGCGTGCTGAAAAAATTTACTGATACTTATATACAGCTCTGGCTCTGTAAATAGCAACATAAACACCGCTCAACAAATCTAAAAAAAGATGTACGCTTTGCGTCACAATGCAACACTATGTGTGAGGCGGCGCCGCGGAGGTTTGTGGAGCGATACTGTTTTGATTTGAGCTGATTTGAGGAAGTTAGCAAAAATGACTGTATAATAATGTCTGAGATGAATGACAGGTATTTCAAGTAAACATAACACCAATTGAACATGTATGTTTTTTATTGTACAGTGTTTTAGATCTCTTAAACACTGTAATTTGTAATATGTAAAGATTGTAGCAACTTAATTTGAGAACACACACACACACACGCACACACGCACGCACGCACACACGCACTCACACACACACACACACACACACGACCATGGCCAGCGAAATGTTTTTATTTTTCTGTTATACCACACCCAAAGTGATGGCGGGGGAGTAAACAAAGTTAATAAGCTTGCGGTAGGTGATATTGAGAGAGGACCTATAGTAAACTGTCAATGTCGGCCAGATACCTCAACATGTATGAAATAATGGAATTGGTGTATTATTTGCATTACAGCCAAATTAGTTTGACTTTAAGATGACCTTGCTATAAATAGACAGATTATTCTATTCTAACCCTTACCTAATATACAAATAAATAGCCTAAATCATAACCTACAATCTCCCATTCCAGAAAACTAGAGTTCCCCCACATCCAAAATCTGAATTTTAACACTAGTCTTGACTGCAAATATGGTCTGAGAAAAGGTGCCATAAACAAACAAGACATCCCCCAGAGATATATAAAACAGAATGTGTTTTTGTAGATTATGTACTTATGATTATATATCCCATAGTACTAGTACTGTAGGTTACAATAATGTATACAAAAATGTATTTAAATACTAATGAACAAACTTATTCGAATATTTCTTATAATGTATTTGGTTTATATGTTTTTTGAAGAAAGGTTTATGACTACCTGTTTGCATCTTTAAACTGCTCATGATTTCATTCGGGTATGGTGCCCAATGCTGAATGTATAATGACAATAAATGTTGCCAGAATGTTCTCAAAATGACACTGATTCATATCAGCACTATGCACACTGTTGTTGGTGCCAAATACAGCTCTGGATTCAATCTCAGTGTGAAATCCCTTTGACTAGTGTATTATTCAGTTTATTTGCCACTCAGGAATTAAAGGTAATGTCAGCTATTGCAAGCCAAATGTAAGCTAATACACTTTTTGTCAAATTCAACAAATATTTCCTTGCATTTTGCTATTTTACCATTCTATGTGTATGTAAAATAAATTATATTCTATTCAGCCCTGGCTCCGTAAATACGTACATAAACAAAGTGGCGAACACTGCTCATAACAACAAAGCTGTACTATGTTTTGATTGACAGAGCATTTCGCTGTGTGGAGAAAGGCGCCGCAGAGGGATTTTGCTTTGATTTTAGTTTGAATTTAGCAAGCGTTCTCGCGAGCCTGCCGAGCCTGCCGAGCCTGCCTTTAATTAAAGCTGTTGCTAATTGTAAGTTGTGTCATAGTGTGATTTTATTATGAATTATATATATATATATGAAATATATATATATATACAGTATATATATATATATATATAGTTAAAATATGTAAACTAGATGAT
>JAODUE010027681.1:0-22182 GCA_027564755.1 Amblyopsis hoosieri
AATGACATGTTCATTGATGTAAAAATGTGCTATTGACAGATAGACTAAGGATTTTGAGCAAGTTACAAGCTTTTGACAGAAATACATTGTGTTTTGCTGTTTGTACGAATTGCTTTGAGAAATGTACACGCTGGTTTGCAACTGTTGAGAATTAATTGAAAAATGTACCAAAGCGACTGAGAAAAACTGTAAGTATAGAAAACATGTTTACATGTGTAAACAGGTGTAAAGTTTATTTATCTTTGCATAATCTGGAGAATTGACCATTTTCATAATTGGCTCTGACAACTGCTAGCTAGATTGCTCAAGGCAAGATAATATAATTACATGCTAATATAAATGTGTGTGTGTGTTTGTGTGTGAGAGAGAGAGAGAGAGGGGTGAGAGGTGAGATTAGGTGAAATGCAACAAATTCCAAGAAGGAAAGTGATAAGTAAGTAAAGTAAAAGCAAGAATGCCTTGAAATTGGCTATATCCTGTCAAAGAAATGGTGAGAGTGAACTAAGGTAAATCATTTGAAGTAGATTACACCAAAATATTTTCAGTATTTCAGACTGCTGGAACAGAACCTGGTTAGATGTAATCTCAGCCTCTTAGCATTATGTCACATAAGCAACTTTTGCTGTACGTCTGATAAATACTGTACCCCTGTAAGATCGACAACAGTATCAGGAAGTTGGCTGTTACAGCAGTGCAGATGTGTCAAAGTAATTTGAAGTAGAAGTACAGATACTTGTGTAAAAAAACGACTCCTGATTCAACTTCTATACTATATATAAGTAAAAGTAAAAAAGTACAGGCTGTAAAATGTATTGAAAAGTAAAAAGTACAACATTTGTACTGGCAGATTCTGGGCAAAAGCCCTGAAGCACTAAATCTCGATTGTTTTAATACGTAAAATGTAATCAAAATAGTGTTATCATAATATATCCTGATATAGATTTGTACAATTGCTAGGACCCAAAACTCTTCAAATTGTGATCTCAACAGCAGTATATGTGGGTTAAACAATCATTTTTCATTTCTTTGACACAAAATTGATTCAATGTACAGTAGGCCCTACAGCTTTCAAATTTTATGGATTCCTTTCTCTCAGACATAGTCACAACCAAAACCATGTCGTCTACCAGCAGGACAATTAGCAGTATACATTATTATTTTTTAAAACTGTTAAACTTTAATATATTTATTATTATTTAATGAATGTAATAAACAGCAATAAAACAAAATGTGTTTTGATAATTCTTTAGCAACAGGTGGGAAGTAACAAATACTTGACTGTTTCTGTACTTACAGTAAGTGTGTACATTTTAATAGCATTATTTACATTTACGGCATTTGGCATATGCTTTTAACCAAAGTGACTTGTGACCTGTCCAACATTTGTCATTAGTTGGACAGGTCATACACCAGCAATTGTAAGCAACCAATATAATTACAACAGTTTGTTATCATGTCTACTACCATGTTAATATATAATTAAATCATCCAACAAAGTACCTAGTGGCCTGAATAATAAAGTGCTTAATACTAAAGTGCTAAATACATAAGAGCAGAACAGGAGTTTTTATACTTTTTTGTTTGCTTTTTTTGTTTTTTAAGAGAGTAGAGAGAATTAAATACAGAAAAAAATAAAATAAATAAAAACATTTGGGGGGAAAACTTGAGTTAGGATTGAGTGCTAGGAGGTGGAGAGGTCGCTTGTCGCAGTATGGGATTGTGAAGAGGTGTGTCTTGAGTCTCTTGCGGCAGATGGGCAATGTTTTAGCAGTCTCAGCAGACCTGACTAGTTGTTGTAAGATCATTATATATTACATTATATAAAAAAATTATTCAGTTCATTTTAATGTGGATGTTTGAATATGCTTTTGTTGGGATAGAAACTTGCCCACGCATGCATTTTCAGAAACATCCAAGTATCAAGTTTAGTTTTAGTCTAATATGCTAGCGTGCTTAATGTGATATCTAGTGGCAGAAAGTCATATAGAAACACTTTAATATTGAGGTAAGAAAGCAAGTTGAGGGTTTAAGAGGTTACATTTGGCTTTAAAACCAATGCTCTCAAATACAATTCTCTATCCCAAGAGAGACCTGCTTTTCATTTAGAAGTGATAAAGTGACAAATACATATAGGTAGAGTAGATCCTGGTCCAGGGCCACTTATTTTTTAAGTGCCCATGCATTCAACTTTAAGTGACAGAAAGGTAATTTTGTACAAATGACGTTACATTACTTCTTCCCGCTCATTAATGTGACCATTGGCTCCATCAAGGTGATCTGTTTTTATCATGCTGGATGGGGCCAAGAGCTGGTGGCTCAAAGTAGAAAAGCAAATGTCCTTCATTTGATCTAGCCTACATTATAACCATGGAACATTGTGGGTACCTGCCAGTTGTGGACTGAATATTGGTGTATGCATTGCAGAAAAAAATAAATGTATATTTTGAGTAGTTTGTATTTATTTAGGTATGTATTTATTAATATGTCCAAATGTCAAAATACAGTGTCATGTAATGTGTGACATTATGGTTAACTAGACCTTCAAATCAAAAGCCAAACGTTAGAACAATATGTCAGCTTTTTACAGGACAGCGAAAGACAGAGAAAGACAGATAAAGAAAGAGAGAGAGAGCTGTAGGGTATAATACTTTGGGTTAGTAAGTTTAGGTCAGTTAGCACCTACGGAGCTAATTAAAAGATTTAGGTAACTTTGATCATCCATCCATCCATCCATCTTCTCCCGCTTACCCGTAGTCGGGTCGCAGGGGCAGCAGCTCCAGCAAGGGACCCCAAACTTGTCTTTCCCGAGCCACATTATCCAGCTCTGACTGAAGGATACTGAGGTGTTCCCAGGCCAATTTGGAGATATTATCTATCCACCTAGTCCTGGGTCTTCCTTGAGGCCTCCTCCCAGCTGGCTCCTTTCAACGCAAAGGAGTAGCGGCTCTACTCCGAGTTCCTCACGGATAGCTGAGCTTCTCACTGTGATCATAATATAGGTTAAATCTTGCATCTGCTACAATCAACAATATATTGGAAATACAAACCTACAGTCATTTCTGGTTCTGTACTGTCTTGTATTCATAAAGCTCAGAATATGGGATAAAAAAAAAAAAAGAAGTCTATTCTACAAAGTCTGCTTATGGAAATTTTTTCAGTTTCACAAAAATGAATTTAATAGTATTAATAATAATAATGATTTGTAATACTAATAATAATGATAATCATAATAATGATTTGGATTCATAATTCACTCTTCTTGACCCAAAGTGTTTATTCCAGTTTCCTGTTATATAGATTAATTAACATGGAGTAAAGTGGATCTAACGTGGATCTAAAGATGGTAACCTCCTCTTCTATATTGCAGAGCATACAATTAAAAAAAGAAAATAAATGTGCGTGCAAACAGCCCTGGTAAAATCAATCCTCATTGCATTTATGTTATTTTTCACCTAACCTACTCCAAGTGATAAAATTATACACTATCACTTTAAACAAGTTACACAATATGTTGTAAGTGGGCCCCATTGTCTGTCTATCTAACATACTGTAGATTTTACACAGGTAAATTACCATAGGTCGGCCATCTGTGGCCCAGTGTTTGACAGTAACATGGACTATCAATCCTCCACTTTAGGGTGCAAAGGCTCAGTGCTTATTATGTCAGAAGGGCATGCCACCTTCTTACGTACATACAGTATGCTCCACACATGGTGTAGAATATTTGTTTTTTTGTTTTGTTTATTATTTATATATAAATAACCCATACATTTACCCATATAAAATGATATGCATAAAAAGGCGTCATTTGTGCAGCAGAGAATTAAACGTGTTAATAGTAGTTCTTCGATTATAAAACAAAATAATTTAATCTGTTCCATGCCAAAAAGCCATCGGATTCTCATTTGAATCAAACAGGGCATATCCTATAATTTATATCAATATAATTATGCTTCTGCAATACAAGAAAAATATATTTTTCTATATGCTTGGGGGAGGTTTTGGAAAATAACGTAATAAATATAATAATACATATATTACCAAAACAATTACAGTAAATAAATATGTAAAATTACAGTCAAACAGTACATGTGCCCCTATGTTTTATTGTTTGGTCAAGGAGATACACATAGATATACTGTACACATGCATTGTTTAATGGTTCTGTATGTAGGCTACATGGTGGCCCAGTGGATAGCACTGTGGCCTCACAGCAAAAAGGTCCAGGGTTCAAGCCACAGTCGACCCAGCCTTTGTGGGTGGAGTTTGCATGTTCTCCCCGTGTCTGCGTGGGTTTGCTCCGGTTTCCCCCACTATCAAAAACATGTCAGCTTCACCCTCCAGTCAGTGCTGTTGACCAGACACTGGCCTCAATCTGGAGTTGGTTCCTGGTTCCTGGGTGCTGCACGAGTGGCTTCCCACAGGTTATTTCTCTGGCAGAAAGTGAAATGACAAACAATCTAAATCACTTAGAAAACCTCTTACTTGGTATTAGCTCATCTAGTTCAGTGAATTAAATTAGACTAGAATTTAGCAGTTTCAGGTGTGCCCTCTTGTGGTGGTGAGAGTGCATTGTCTCTCATTATTGCCCAATGCCCACCACTTTCACAAAGCATGGAGTAGATGAGTGCTAGACTACCAGGCAACCAAGAGCAATAGCAACCTTTAATAAAGGTGGAGTCAGTGATTATAAGATAATACTCTTTTTGTCAAAGAGCTTCTGTGGGAGCACCAATTGTCATTGAAGCGAGCGCTGTTTTTGTTTTGATCAAGTTCAAATATCTATCTCCAGCGTCACTAGCTTTGCCTTTAGGGGGAAGATGGGTGATCACATTTAATATGAATAATCCTAATCAATATTGTACACTGGGGTAATATATAGTTGTTTGTGTGTATGTGTTATAAGAATAATATTCAGATGTTAGCACAAATACACTTTTGGGATTTGCCTACACCAAGCCTGAACTTTCCCGAGAATGAGAGTAGTTCCTCGGGGGAAAGCTGCAGATGTCATAAATTCAGAGGCTATCGCTGAAGCGATGACAGTGAATGACCGAGCTGCTGGTTTTATAGAGATTAAACAGCTAACACAAATAACATTAAGCAGCCCCTCTGCGCTACCTAAGACAACCATTTAAAAAGAGAGTTTGCCCCATCTCATGTGCGATACCTTAACAGGGCCCCCTCAGTCGCCCTAGATGACAAATGGCACAGATCTAGTTTTATGTCTGCTCTCTCCCTCAAGGGAGATTATGGGAACTACTGTGAAAATTAAATTTCAACATGTCCCTTGGTTTGAAAAGCTCAGGAGATTGACTATTTCCATAGCAACCATGGAAAGAGTCAGTAACTGCATGGCAAGATGAATGGTCTGTCAGAATATTATTAAAGCAATTAAAGCCCTGTTCCAGTGCCATGGCTACAGGGAGTTTCATTTTAGACCGCCCCTAGCATAGAGCCATGTTGAAGCTATATAGTCCTTGTCAATACCTGTACTGCCTTCAATGTGACCATGAAGGACTATAATGGACTGTGCTCATGACACTTCCAGTGATCCAATACATTTTAGTCTCAAATACTTCCGTCCATTAGCACTACGTCACACACGCAACTCTAGTCTGTGCTGAACATCTGATGCATACACTCAACACAGCACATTCCGGAAGTGAGGAAGATGATTTCCACTGCCTCTTAGCATTGTCACTCACAAGTCTGTATCTGTAATTCCAGTGCAACACTATATACTCTTATTAATATGATTTATTATGCATTTATAATGTATTTAAGCAGTAACCGTAGCCTAATTAATGTACAAGACTTGCAAACAGCCAGAGTTATGTCGTTAAGTTTCCTAACAAATTCTTCTGTGTAAGTTTAATGTACAACTTGGTCATTGACTTGCATAGTTCGTCGTCATGCATGTCAATCAAAATACCTTTCCATAGGCACTTAGCAGGTAGTCAACACTGTGTTCCAGGCTACTTACTAGGCTTACGAGATGCAGTTGGTGTGTCACAGACTTTATGCAAGTAAAGGCTGGCTCTGTGAGACTAATTAAATTCTAGACACTATACGGTAATGTTAGCAGAAATGTCACCATGTACAGTAGCTATAGTATGAACAACTATCTTGAATTAAGGAACAACCTGGATGTTGCTGTTTTTGTAAAGAACAAAGAACATAAAAGTGTAGCCTTGACCAGTAACAGAACAGAAGGACACTAAATATTGCAAAACAAATAATTCATAATTCAACTTTATAACATATTCACCTGCTGTATTTGACTCTTGCTGTTTATAAACGTGTATTCAACATATATATAGGAAACGCTAAAAGCATTAACAGGTTGGAATGCGAGAAGGCTATAACTCAGTTTAGTGGCCAGAAGGTTTGGTAAACCATATGTGCTTGCTACCAAAGCTAAACTCCTGTATCTATGGAATACCACAATTTACCCCATGTCAGCCTTCATCCACTCTGACTCCCTATAAAATCCCTGAAAAGATAGCCTTGTTTTCATGTTTTTCATTCTATCATGACAATGCTCAGGCTTCAGAGGAGGGGAGCCATGTTTTCACGCTACCTCTTCCATTTTTATGTGTTATCTGGCACAGCTTGCTTGGCAGCCCTACAATGGACACATTAGCCTTTGGTTAGGAATAAAACACACCTTTTTTGTCTTCTTTCTCTGTCAGACACATGCAGAGAAAGAAGCAGAATACATGCTGTCACCGTTTGACTGGACAGCTATCATCAAGAAGCTTTTTGGTAGATTATAAAAAAAAAAAGAAAAGGTAGAAAACATTTCACAATTCTGTGGTTGTAAAACGTTAGCGGCACTCTTCTTTCCAAGGAAACCAATGACATGAAAGTGACTGGTGTGTACTAACTACAGTATACCGTAGATACCTGCCAATTTGGCTGACTGCATATCAATGAAAAGCAACAAACAAACAAATATTTCAATGTATTTTCCTCTCCCACTGAGGCTGATTTGTAGTATAAAAGAATGGTACCAATACTTTGCAGTTTAGACATTTTTATAAAAATTCACATTTCCTGCCATTGGGGCCTATTGAAAATATGAAAACAAAGTATTCTGTGAGAGGTTATATAACTAAATTCCCTACCTAAGTTGCAATAACATTACTGTGTGCTTTGACAGCCTCTGCAACCTTTAAATCTAAAGTTGATAATCCTCTACCGGTAAATAGATTCCAGGCTTACTGTAGCTGTCATTAGCTCCAGATCTACAGGACGATACAGCAGTATGCTTGTATCGACTCATGTAAGGTCATGTAATTCAGTGCCAAAGTCATATACTGTATATAACATTCACTTTTTTCTAGAACCCTGGCCCCTTCATAGAGGCTTCCGATCGCGTAAACATGCAGAATTGGGAGGCACTACATAAAACTGTAAAAAGTTACTAATAACGTGTCTGTGTGTTTGCTAGCACCGGCGGGTGTGTTGTGAATTCATAAATACACCTAATGGCTTGTTTTATGAACAGCACCAATTCATTCTTCTTCCTTTCACTCCTTCCTTGAGACTGATTGGTTTTGAGAGATTGAGATGATAATGCTGTGATATACAAATGGGAAAGCTGTGAAAAAACCTGATTTGAAAAAGAGAGGGGAAGCGTTGCCTTGTAAACAAAATTCTATTTCACATTGTTAAAAGGTAATTTGTCTCCATCGTGCCTGGCAGAACCTTCATAAATAAAACAGCGCACATTTCAGGTGAGTGTTCCTTCTCCTTTCCACATTTCTTTCTTTCTACATTTTGTTTTGTTTGCTTTCCTTCTCGCATGCAAATCAGACGCATAGTGCAAGAACAGATCAAATGAAACCGAACATTTTTAAAATGTAATGTGCTACAGATACTGTATATATTTTTGCCAAAGAGCGAATGCAAATTGGTGTTGTAAAGTGTATGTTTCAAAACCTACGACATATTAAGAAGTAAACGTGCAATTAAATAAACATCACCAACATAATGATGGAATAAACTATGTTAACGTGACGGTTTCTGCAACTTATCGAAAGGTCAAGCTAAACTTCTAAGTTGACAACTGATTATGTAAAAGTTTTTTTATATTGCTAAAGTAAGGGCACATATGCATGAAAGGCATTTTGCAGGTTTGGAGGGTCTCTTAATGCGCTCTCATCTGCAACATCAGTTTCCTCAGTATATGCAGATCAACTGATCCTGATTCTGTTCTCTATTCTGGTTGCATTTCATTGTACAGAATGCAAGTGGCTTTGGTTTCCAGTATGGAAAGTGTTAAATAATGCTGCTTTCTCTTAGCTTGATATTCTCAAAGACCTTTCAAAATGCATCTTCACCGGAACTGCTATCTCTAATTTATATTGCTCCCAGGAAAAGCCTTTTTCCCATGCCGGAAAACTGTTGAAGATAATAATATAGTTTTATATTTGTGTTATATCAACTTGCCAGAGTAATTAATTTAACGTTGCCAGAGGCAGAAATGTTTATAGACCTCCCCCACCCCTCCACCCTTCTTCCCGCCTTCAGTAGGTCTCACTGAGAACAGAGGGTCTGAGGCCTCCTTTAATATATTCGGACGTGACAGCGTTAATTAAGGTACACAAAGTTCAGAACGGGGACTGAGGTGAAAATTGCCCCCACCCCCAGCAATACACCAGTACTTTATTCGCCACTAATTAAATTACCTCACCATATTGTGTGTATTATTAAACAGGATATAATCAATATTTTTTTGGAAAACACAAACAAATTCTAAAAGCACACATGGCGTGCTTGGTGAACACACCATGGGTGCTTTACATACACTTATTTCCGTGTACCTTCCCCTCCCCTGCACGCGTATGTGTGCAGTAAGTGCTATAAACTAGCACTCTGCACGAGAACATCTTCATTCATCTATAGTGGGGAGGAACGATTAGAATTCCAGATGATTTCTATGTGTCAGCAAGCATAGCTGACACAAGTCAGCCCGCTGCAGCACAAACAACTCCCCAGCCAAGAGAACTCCAGTCATTAACACCTAGCACAAGGTTAGGCCTGACTCACTGCATTATTCATGCAGGCAGGCACACAGGGGCGTGCGCACACACACATACACGCTTTGTAGGGACTGTATGGAAATCTCTTCGGCTTCTGGGTGCTTGGCATTCACTCTCATTTAAGCAAGCAAGGAGAGTAATTGTGGCAAATGCTCTGACACTGGAAGATGTCATTCAACAATAATAAAAAAGCTGAAATAGTTATTGGGCTTTTGTATGCTCAGTGAACAGGCTGCATTTGTAGCTGCTGACAAAATCACAGTTTTCCGTTAGTAAAATGTCTTTAAAAATATACAGTCTGTCCCAATATATGCAGGCTTCTATACCGTAGGGCTCTACTAAACGCATATATAGCTTCTGGCTATAAAAGATTACTGGTTGTATTTGAGAGGGCCATTTCTTCAGATTTCTTGAGCTGAAAAATAAAATTGTAGTTGTTGACAGTATTGAAATAGCCCAGGATAGAGGTGGGGCTGCCTGCAGATGACACATGGCAGAATTAGCTAGTGCATTTAGCACGCAGACACACAAAAATACAAATACTAAACTAAACTACACATGGACCATTTTCAGGGTTTGCAACTGGTTGGAATCTTTAGTAAAAACAACTTCAAATAGGCATTGTAATGTGTTCCCCCAGAATGGAGCCATTCGTGACAAAAATATTCCCTTTAAAATGATTATGTTGTTGAGCTCACACCTGCATCCTAACATTCTACAAATTAGCCCATGCAACCAAGCAACAAGGTTGTTAATGCTGTAAGCCTTGTTCTTTGTTGGATTTCAGTGACCTACAGTATGTGGTTTCTTTTCTCACATCAATGGTGGTAACATCCACAGACAACCAAAACTGAATGACAAAATGCCTGCCATATGCTGTCATATTTTCCAGAATGGCATAGCCTACAAATGTCTGCAAAACATGTTCTGTATATGGATTAGTATTGTAGAGCTAGTATTACATAGCTGTATCTGCTGTCACACATCATCACCACTAGGGGACTGAGAGTCAGAGCCTGTTGCCAATTCTGCAGTTATGTATCCTTTTTACTACACTAGTCTTCCATGAGCTGTGAAAGATAGTTTACACCATGGCAGCAGATCAGAGTAATTAATGCACTACTCAAAACAGTGCAGTGACACAGGGGCAGTGTTGCAGATATATTATTTTAAAGAGCTGTATGATGTTTTAAATTAAATGCCTAACTGACATACCCACAAGACATTTTAACAATATGCATGGTCAAAAATGGTTAATTCATGTATTTTCTCCCTCTTTGTAACATGAGCACAGCTATATTAATATTTCTTGTGACGATTGAGAACCTGTTTCTGGTATTTATTTTTTATTTAAATACTTAGCGTTATGTTTGTGTGCAAGGTCATGTATAATAGCAACATCTTGTCACATTCAGTGGAAAACTACAAACCAAAAACAAAGAACACCAAAGCCGACTGTGATACCACTTTGACCCACAGCTCGATAATGTAAGAATATGTGCTTTTTACTATTGAGTTGTGCTACAGTTGTTGAGTCTAATGAACCTGTACACCAAGCTGACATAAGCCACATTAATGCAGTGGTACATGTGCATTTGTTGACAAGCTGAAGGATACAGACAGTTGCTGCTGTTGATGAATACTATGTGACAATCGATAGCCGAGTCTGTCATAAAGATGTCATAATAACATGCAACTATTAAAACATGCTCCCTGTATTATTACAGTATACATGGAGTGAGTAGTGGTGTACTATAAAGTGATGCTTCACAGGAGGTATTGACAAGGGAGTATTTACAATCAATCAAAATAATATAAAACTATAGAAGCTAAAGAAACATGTCGACTGAGAAGGTAGAGAAATATATTTTACACAAACATACAATCAGAGTGTCACGTTCCTGTGTACAATGTTTGTGGTTACACTAATCACTGGTGGGAATGAGAGACACTGTTCACATGCCCCAAAGGGGTTTTATTGACTACAAGTTGTGACAGTGAATGCAATGCAATGTGCTCCCATTTTAGGTATTCCCCAGGTGAACAGTATAGCGATAGACATACCCCTGTCAGCCAACTGACACGAGGTAGACTGCAAGTTGGAGTCAGTGAGGCCAAAACCCTGGCTTCGCAGGGTCTCGTCATAAACCTATAATTGACACTCAATACGTCCATATTTCTATACCTTCTATGGAATGGAGAAAAAGTAAAAAGAGCGAGACAAAGAACAAACAATGGACTGATTTTAAAACGGAGTAATCAAGAGGCAGTTATTTCACTAGTTGTGGCTCTGACATCCGGCTCTAATCTCCAGACAGTGGGCACAGTGTATAAAGCCGCACATCCGATGGTGATTGTGGGAATGAACCTAAGAGCTGCCAATCACACAAGCATCCCACGTTAGATTAGATCTTTCCAGACGTCAATCAGAGGAGCAAGACAGGATTCACAAGAGTATTCTGTCCAGGATTAAGCTGCTATTAAATTGGCTGCGCTTAGCAGGATGAGCTGTAGAGCGCTGGAGAATTAAGTGAGGCAAAGAATGGAGGAGGAAGGAATGAGGAAACGGCAGAGGATAATAGGGTCTGTGTTACTGTGTTTAACTTTGAGAATTACATCCTTGGCTGTTTGGGATGGGGGAACCTCAGGGAATTATTCACTGATCTGTAATTAAATTCATTTTCAAACTTTAAATCAGCTAAATAAATTGCTTTTCTCAATTAGCTTTCCCCGACTCCTCTTTTCCTTAGCTTTCAGGCTTGATTGTATTTATTTATTAAAACATTACAGAGCAAACTATTAAGTGTAGTTTTAAGATGTAATTTTCTAAACTAATTTGTACTAAAAGCAGAATCACACACTAATATAAGTGTAAATAAAATGTTTCCCAACTCTCATGTTCTCTTCAGATTGACGTTATATTGATTTTGTTTGGAGGCTTAGAGACCCCAATACTTTATTTGTTGAAAGAAAACAGCATTGCTTTCAAATTTGGATTTGCTAAATAGTATTTTCAGCTTCTATATACCAATGTTTGACTTGAACAAATAAGAATTTTAAACCCTCCCTTTAACAACAAACTGGTCTTGCAATTTTGAACATGTCGAAAAAGTATTAAAACTATTTGATTGAATAGGAAACTATAAAATAATTAACACATTATTTTGGCCATAGATGGTCAAATTTAAAATATTTACATTGATGACATCACATATACCCTCACTGTAAAGCACTTAGAGCTGCAATTCTTGTGTGAAAAGTGCTATACAAATAAAGTTGTTTATTATTATTATTATACAGAGTAGAACACTTACATTAGCTTTGATAATAATGTTTATCCTACATTCGGTGTCAATTGGACCCCAAAGAGACGAATAAGACCATGCCATTTGGAATTAGGCAGTTTATATCATACATCTCATGATGCACTTGGAGACATCATCAATGAGGGAACCTGGGTTCATTGGGTGTTTCGGGTCTTTCAACCATCATACACTCTCACCCAGGTGACCCAGCCAGGGTTGATCAAGCCCTAGCTTGCGTCCAAGTGGCCTGTGTAATTCATTAATATCCCCACTTGATCCATAGCCATCTTAAGCCTTTTCTGCAGTCTCTGTTGTGTTTTTGATGGTGCAGTCCTGATGCCTAGGAGCTTGAGGGCCCTGAACAGTGTGGGGGGGGGGGCTGAAGTAGAATTTTGAGTCAACTATACTAACAAATGAAACACATTTGCACACAGAAAAAATAGCTTGTGTATGTAAATTAATCAAAGTATTCAAATACGTAAACTAGTAATCCAGTAGGCCACATCTACTGATGCATAATTTAGTAGTGGACAGGGAACTGAGAAATAGCTCATTATGCCCTGAAATCTCACTGAATAAATGATCCAGACACCTAGATCATTTGATAATACTTAAAATGACAAATGCTTGCAGAGACAATGATGCCAGCATGCAGTAGGTTGACAGATAATGGTAAGCTAAGATATTCAGGTGTTTATCTAGTAGAGCTAGAAATAAACTTCTATAGGACCCTTAAGAAAACCAACACTAGCAAGGCACACCATAGCCTATTGCAGCCCTGCCACTAATGCACAACCTCAGGTGGAGAGATCGCACGGTGCAATAAAATGCAGAAACTTAGTTTATATCAGTAGATACAGCAGAAGCTGTCAACTAAGCCTGACAGCTTACTATTAGAAAGCATGCTTTGTGGAACATTTTTCAATATCTACTTAGTTTAGAAGTGAAAATATTTATTGAAGCTTAAAAAAAGACCATATAGCAGCCTATTGTATGTTAGGGAGTGTTGTAGTATAATAAGTTAGTACAACGGGTTGGTGCTGGCTGAGCAATTTGATCAACAAGAGGCATGATTCCATGAGTGCTGATATTACACAATAACAGCCTTTTCACTCCGTATTACAGGTATGCTGATGCAGCCGGTTATTACACGAACGTTTAACCTCATTCATAAACCGTGACAGCGTAAATGGATAGCTTAGTGAGTGGGCTTTATTTGACCCAGTAGAAAGCAGTATTAGCTGTTAGTAATGCACATTAAAATGATGCACAGCAGCCTAGACTTAAGTAATCACGTGTGCAGCTTGGATTGTGGTCACATGACTCGTGCGTGTCTGGCTTGCAATATACTTTGGCTTCTACTGTATTTTGTGTCACACCGTTTATCAGTGAGGTGCATACGTGATAACAGACAGTGTATATATTCACTGGCTGCATAATGAAATAGAGATGTGCACCTGGTCAGGGGCGTGTCTAGGACATTTTTACTGGGGTGGCACAGGGGTGGCAAAGAGATTTGTGGTGGTAGCCACAGAAGCCCACACACATTTAGCCTGTCTAATGTGCATTGTGCATAGTTTAAGTTGGTCATATTTGAGTACTGCCTCTTTTACCCTTTAAACCTTAAGAGTCTTTTCGTTGTTTTTTTATACTTTCATATAATTGCTTCTAAAAGTATTTCTGTAATAGCTATCATCAATTATTTTATTTCTCTGATATCAGCACCCTCTCATCTACAATTTGGATAATATCACAAAATATTTTTGAGAATCTTAACTCATTGTGTATGTTTTTAAAATTCAATTTTATTTATTTATGTGTATGCATTCTTATTTAAAAGCCATACATTTCATGGGGTATGCTTTTATCTATTTATTTCTATAATTTTTCTTTGTCATTTTAGTATCAAAAATTATAGAAAGGTGCATATCTATTTTTCAGGGTTTTTTTGTTGCTTTTAGGCGAGAGCTTTTAGAGGTGGTTTGCCGTTGTCTTCTGCAGTGCCAAAGTACAGACTCTCTTAAGCAGAGTGTCTAGATTATGAGTGAAAAAATGTGAGCTTCTAGCCTTTACCGTTCTGAAGATATGATCCAAAATGTAAACTTGTCCCTCTCACTACCATTCAAAGATGCATAATGCGAAGCATTTTACAGGTTATGTTAGCTGTAAACTTTAAAGCAGATGCACTGTTTTGTCACATCAGAATTATACTTATCTGGAACTAATGGTAATTAACATATGGTTATAATGGCTAATAATTTTTTTAATGCAACAGAAGGCAGAATGTTTCCATGCATAAAATTGGGAGAAAATGCATTAGTACAGTATCATTATCAAATGTTTCCATGGGACAGTTATTTATTTTAAATCTACAGAAAACAATTGACTAAAATATAAGAAAGAATTTTCCATGCAATGACTTACCAAAGCACATATACTCAAAGGAGCAATTGTTTGCAGTGTGGTGAGAAAATATAAAGTCAATACAAGGACAGAAGGATACAAGAGTGTTATTTCTTATCTAATATAAATATGCACACTCTAATGAGTCTCATACAATGGCGACATGTATTAAAAATCATAAAAAGTTTGATTAAAATGATAAAATGGTTGAAGCAATCAACAAAAGTCAAGGATGCAAATGTGATCAATTTAGCTCATATGCCATTCTAATGTGTATTGTGAAAAAATAGACAATTCCATTTGTTATATATGGATAATGCCATATTTCAACAACTTTTAAGTAACAATAGTAACTTAACTTAAGGTGCAATTCCACAAGAGAATAATTTAATGTATGCAGTTAAACAACAAAAAAATTATACAGAACATTTTGCAGGTATATTTGACACCTGTTTGTCTCAGCAGGAGCCTTACTTTAACTGCAGAGAATAAAAATGAATTGCCATCTGATTTCCAACCCACATAGTGATATTTAGAAACACATTTACCTGGCACACAATAAAGCACCATTCTATTCTGACATTCTTCCAAAATTATGCACAGACAAATTTTTTCAAATTCTAATTGGACATTGCAAGTACTGGATGGAAAATAAAAAATATATTTCATGCATTTTCATATACCAGACAATCTCTGTACAGAAAACGTACAAATGTTAGCAAATTAAGTGAAAAATGATTTTGGATTTAGATCCAAAACTGGCAAAAACAAAGGTCAGACAGCTATTTACAATTTGTACTCTAATTTAGGCCTGTGTAGCAGAACACCCTGCTGTCTGTATGTCTGTTGATATGATGCTGGGCAGTGGGCCTGGATGTGTACGTTTAACTTACACATTGTAATGTACGTGCGGTGTCAGACAGTGGTCAAAAAAAAATATTTGGGCAGTTTGGGCTTTTCAATTAATTTATATGGCTCAGGGCATTCAGCAACATTTAAGGTTAATTTAATTTCGCCTTATAGTCACAGCTGCTACAGTTTAGATAATCACACTTATTTCACTTGAAAAATGCTAATACATTTGGTTAATAGAGAGACCAGAGCCCAGACTGTTAAAGCAATGCTTCAACAGGACAGCAGTCAGTGTCTTAATGGGTGCTTAAAGGTGGAGTCAGCAATTATAAGCTATACACTTTTTGTAATATTCAGCAAATATATCTTCATTGTCCACTAGCTGCCTGTTCTCTGCGTGCATTGAAAATATCATCCCGTGTTTCTACACAGCCCTGACTCTGTGAAAGTGAACTCAAACAAAGTGGTGCAGACTGCACAACAAAACACTATCCTAGCCATGACAATGTGTGTCCAATTTGTGGGGTGGAGCTTCTCAGGGAGCACCCTACGGTATTAAGGAAATTTTTTTTTTTTTTTTTTATATCAACAAGCAGTCTCCAGAATGATTGACAATATTAATAAAGATAAAAGAAAATCAATATTTTATTTCTAAGTGCATATGCTATATCAGAAGCATGTTTATTTTGTAGGTACAGTTAAATACGTGAGGTTTCTGAACAATGTCTTGTCTCTGAGCGGTATCCATATTTTTCATTTCTTTCATTTCCTAATTATTTTAAAAGGACTGTCAACTTCAAAGGCTCTTCTGGAGTGTTCTACTGTCTCTGTAGCCTCGAAGATAGAATCAATGATATTGCTGAAGAGAGCAGCTGATGGCAGAATGTAACTCAGGCAGGATGCATCAATATTCAATATCATTCACACAGAACTATTTACTACTAAATGAAAAATATTGGCTATATATGTATGTACGTCTAGTACATTGTGTGTTTGTGTGTGTACAGTATACAGTATATCTCGTTTTCGCAAAATGTACTTACTACAGTATATTGTAAATCATTTGGATTAAAGTGTCTATAAATGTACTGGAAATGTAAAAATGTATTTACTGATGTACAGCGTTACTTGTATGTGCATGTGTGTATTAATGTACAGTAGATGCACAGAGTACATACAGTATATAGATATGTCTAATGTAACTGGCCAGTATCTGGATATTAGAAATAATAATAATAAAAAATATGTAATAATAATAATAATACATTCTGGTGGGCTGCTTCAGCTTGTGATATATGTATTAATATCAGGGATCACAACAGATTCTAATTATGTGCAGTTGGCTAGTGGTTAGTGTTTTTGCCAATAATGTGACATTTGCCGAAAAGGCCTGCATCTGAAAAGAGCTGAAGAAGGTGAAACGAGAAAAAAAAACCCTAACCTAAACCCTAACCCTTGTAATGATTTCAATACAGTACGGTATACAGTACAATCCATGTTTCCTTTGTAAAAATCCCAGAACAAAATGCTCCCTTATGGAATGGAAAGTGCTTATTTTCCTCATTGTTCCAAAGCTTAGCCTAAAACACTCATACTGCATATAACACACTCCCGGATGGCATTTGTTGAACACATCAGTACACCTTGTACAACAGTACAATGTGTATGTATAGATCACATGAACACAAATACAGGTGTTCGCTGCATGTATGCGTGGCTTCTTGAAATGTTAATGACTGGGGGACTCTCTCACAGCATGCAGTGCTGTTTGCTTTGGCTACCACAGCTAAATGTTGGTCAAGCATGAGGAAACAAAAATACTTTGCTGGAGTGGAAGGACAAATAGCATTCCATAATGCCAACTGTGCATCCAGCCATGGTCAACACACCAAATAGAATACAGGTAAACCAGACCTGTCCTGCCAGTTTTGTACACAGTACATCTGGACAACCAGCTTTTAAGGCAAGGTACAAAATGTACAGACCAAAGACTGGTTATGAAATAACTGTGCAGGCTGTGCGACTCACAACCAGTATTTTAATGATCTGCGAAATCTCTGTTTTCTTCCCTCCTTCTAAGCTTCACACAGAGACGCACATACTGTAGTTCATAGCCAGACACAGAAACACTTTCACACATCCACTGCAAATAGCACTGGTTACATCAATGCTGCAGGCAACTAGGCCTGTACTAATTACTAAAATGTCTTTCCTAAAGACCACTGGAATGACCATGGTTTAGACAGGTTGTGTATGTGCTAAATATGATGTAATACTGTAGGGTATAGAGAAGCAGGGGAGTCATACTATCAAAATAAGGAATGCACATACACTTATTTTAACCTTCTAAGTGCACGGTCTAAAGCGCAAGGCGCAAATTGGATTTAGGGCGTGTCCACATCCACGTTTGCTATTTTAACGGCAGAATAAACGGTCAGTGCGCCAGGCGCATGGTTCAAAAGGATTGTACGTACTCTCTTCAGTGTCCATGGGTGTGTTTTGGGTGTAACATAGGATAAACCAATCCTCCCATTCCCTTTAAAAGTCCAGTTGCGCCTGTATCATAGTGAAATCACTGGAGCAGACCATCTAGGCAACAGCGAGATTGCTAAAATACTGTATGTTGATGTAGGCTGTACACTAATAATATTTCATTTTGTACTCTTTTCATTTTGAATCCTTTGCATGTCTGTGTGCTCCTGTTCATCGTTGTGTGTTTAAAGTATACGGTCGTTGCGCACCCGCCATAGGCGATACTATATTGACAATGCGCCGCATGATTACTTTATTGACAATGTGCCCTGCGATTACTTTCCGCTGCCTCAAGATAGCAATACGCCATGCGCTAGACCACACCTCATATTAAGACACACCCACGGGCCCTCAAAATAGCCGCAAGTGCAGTTGTTATTTAAACAACCTGGACGCTGGATGGGAAAATGACAACTGCGTTGGACTGAACTAGCACTTGTGTTCCTGCTTTGCGTCGGTTGTACGATAGGGCCCTACATCTTATTCAGTGTGATAATCGTGTTTTTAGATTAAGATGACATGCAGACCCAGCGCCCTGCATCCACATGTGCTGTCAGCTATCACCTTTGATGGTTGTCAGCTGTGTGGATGTGGGCTTATATAAGCCTTATTTGTGGGTTATAGACCTTATTCACATGGCAGCCATCTTCCTCTGACATCACACTCAGGGTGGGTAGTTTTAATTCAGAATAACAATTTACTGCAAAGTCAATATCATGTTTTCTTAGTTGCTCATCAGTTGGAAAGCGTAAAATTAAATATTTGTCAGATTTCCTGTGCTGCGTTTATATATTTTTTCACCCCGAGACTACTGTAGCTAAAATTCGAGTTTTCCCACCTTGAGCGTGACCTCAAAGGAAGAAGATGGCTGCCGTAAAGTCTATTGTTTGCATTTCGCATGTTTGCTGTACGCCACTTTCGTTTGTGATACGCGACTGTCACGCGTTTTGGTATGTACTTTGAGTTGTATGTATTTACATTCCCCTGCATCAGTGTGTAGTTTGATGTTTCTGCCTTCGCTTCACCCTGCGTCATGACACACTTGCTGCACCAGCAGCCAAATTTTCTTGTTTTAAGCATGAGCAAGCTCATAACTAATATTTTTGCTCTTATATTTGATAGGGCATTTACTAAATAATGAATGCATAGAGACAGAAGTAAAGGCAGTTTTGGTTTGTTAAAAGGTACACTCCTTGTTTGTGTTATAGCGTCCCCACATACTGTACAGTACCAGTCAGATTTTTAGACAAACCTACTACTAGTAAAACTTGGAAATCACAAACATGAAATTATTTAGCAGAAAACAATTAATCCATCACAAAATCCATGATGACTCTGCACACACTGCATTCTCTCAAACAGCTGCATGTGGTAGACACCGACAGCTTTTCAATTAACAGCTGTGCTTTGTTAAAAGTTAATTTGTGTAATTTGTGTTGTAACTAGGTTGGTATAAAGCATATAGCCCAATTTGGTCCATATTATGGCAATAACAGCAACTAAGCATCGACATGTTAAGACGTTAAATTTGAAAGATTTCAATAACTTTTCAAGCGCAAAAACCCTCATCTGCTTTGGTGAAACTGGCTCTCGTGAGGACCAGCCACAGTAAAGGAAGTTACCTCTGCTGCAGAGAATACGTTTATGGAGTTACCAGCCTCGGAAATTGCCAATTAACGGCACCTCAGATTACAGCCCAAATAAATGCTTCACAGAGTTCAAGCAACAGACAGAGATCTCTTTCATCGACTTTTTAGAGGACTGTTAATCGGGCCTTCATGGTTGAACTGATGCAAAGAAAACACACTGAAGGGGACCAATAAGAAGAAAAGGCTCGGTTCTCGGTTTGGGTAGCCAAGTAACACGACCAATAGACATTATAGTGGTGGAAATCTGCTCTTTGGTCCAAATCAGAGATTTTCCATTCCAACTGCCATACAGTACCTTTGCGAGACGCAGAGAAGGTGAATTCATGATCTCTGCAGGTTTGGCTCCCACTGTGAAGCGTAATGCAATGGTGTGGGGGTGCTATGCTGGTGACCCTGTCGGCCATTTGTTGAGAAGGCACGGCATTCAAGGCACAGCATGGTTACCAGCATGGTTACCACCACGGCATCATGCCATCTCATCTGCTTTGTGCTCAGTGAGGCCATACAGTAATTGGTATTTCAAAAGGACCAATGACCCAAGATGCACCTCCAGGTTGTAAGGGCTATTCGAGCAATAAAGACAGTGATGAGTGGCCTCCACAATCACCTGACCTAAACCCATTGAGATGGTTTGGTATGAGTTGAAATGAAAGAAAAGCAGCAAGCAATAAGTGCTGAATGAGGTGTGTGAACTCAAAACTGAGACTGTCCTGACGGTTACATATATGGTCGCCAAAGCTCACTGTTAATCTGTTTGGAAAGTAACTAACTAATAACCCCTCACCCCACAGAGGAGCTCTATGGGGGGTAGAAAGTAAACACAATCTATGAGTAGGCCTTTAAATAAATGTGTTTTAATTTACTAACTAATTGTTGGTCCTTTTCAGAGGGAAAACACGTGATGCTCATAACATAAATGCTTTTACCTTATAACGGGTTCACCAGCATTGACAATGCATTGGTGTCTGAAGGAAACTAAGCTACAAGCTACACTAAGTACTGTAAAGCAGGACGGAAACTATCCAGCACATAACCTCTTCAATTACATAGAGTCAATTATATATGTTCTTTCTTGTCAATGCTTGATGGAAAATTGACAGATGACCATTAGGATGACAGGAGCCAAATGAAGACTTAAAAGCCTTGAGACCAGCAGAGTCTGGGGCTTGATTTATTCCTGACATCAGCATAATCATAGCGCTCTCCCTTCAAGCTTTCCTGTGATTAATTTAAAACATTTCAAATGGCCTTCTCCTTGGCAAGAGCTAATGTCATTTATGACGGATAGTATACCCATCTTTTGGCAAACCCTTTGATTCAAGCAGTCATAAAGTATGGAAGGCCATGAATATGTTATTGCCTAGTTATATGTTTCTGTTTATTTCTTTGGTGGATCTATTGATTTAGGTTACTCTCATGACTATCGAAAGCTCTTGTGTGCTTGTCAGCAGTCTTCCTTGTGCTAAAATTAAACAAGAAAATAACCTTTTAGCATTAGCTTAAGTTTGTACGAGTATCTCTTTCATCATTTCAAATATGACATTAATTATACTTGCAGGTGATATGCTGTCTTTGCATTTGGACTGACAGACATCAAACACAAACTCACACAACTAACAGTCAAAGATGATAACTAATAAGTATTGGAACAAACAATATGTGTACATTTGATGCAACATTTGATGCAAGTTTCAAGACAAAAGCAAAACATAAAACTTTGAAAATATTTAGATTTGTGGTCTAATTACTCCTAATTAGGCCAGGAGGGAAAATAATCACTTTGAACATTGTCTCTTTTATAACATAAAACCGTTTGTGCTACTGTAGCTAGAGCATGCTGTTGCATAGATGGAGGTACTTGAACATTCAGCAAGACATTTTATCAAGCATGCCAGTATGTCCCTATGGGTGTGAGCTATCTTGCAATACTGCAGCCAAATCACACTTACTGAACACTAAATTAATTTAGACAAATTTACATACAGTTTGGGAAACATCTCTCCCACCAGAATGAGGGATAATTGAGCCACAAATTACAAGTGAATGATTAAAGAACAAATAGTGTATGTTATATGTTAGTAGCATTTTTAGGCAACATTTGAATTACATGTTTTTGACACCAGCTTGCTTCAAAGGGTTGGTCGTAAGCCTGAAAGATAAAATAGCCTATATTAAAACGTTTAGCTATTGCAGGCTAAATGTAAACTAATACACTTTCTGTAAAATTAAATATCTCCTCGCATTTCGCTAGTTTACCGTTCTCTGTGCATGTTGAAAATATAATCCGATACTTCTACACAGCCCTGGCTCTGTAACACACACAAAATATTGACACTTTGGGCCCAGTTTGGACATTTTCACTTAGGGGTGTACTCACTTTTGTTGCCAGCG
>JAODUE010027692.1:0-22180 GCA_027564755.1 Amblyopsis hoosieri
GTGTGTGTGTGTGTGAGTGTGTGTGTGTGTGTGTGTGTGTGTGTGTGTGTGTGTGTGTGTGTGTGTGTGTGTGTGTGCATTACCGGTTGAGGCAATGCGGTCACTGTGAGCAGAAGCAGGGCCGCGTATCAACTGTGTGTGTCTGACAGACAGCCTGCTTAATCCATGCATGTGTGAGGGGTCACATTGCTGAAGAGTGTGCGTGTGTGTGGGGTGTGTGCGTATCTCACCTCAGCATTCGTTGCTAATTAGGTACGGTGATCTGAGAATATGTTGCAGGGCTTGTATGATCAAATGCAGCAGGGGCAAACGTGAAACCGTGCAGGCAATGGAGGAAACGCTCGCGAAAGCCGCCCTTTTGGCAGGCGGGAGAGAGAGTGTGTGTGTGTCTGTGTGTCTGTGTGTATGAGCGCCCTTTCCTCTGAGGCTGAGCTGGAATGCTCCCTGGAAGCTGTGGCCATTCCCTAAGCTCCCCGGCTGCTTCTTGCTGTATTAATCACCCCGTGCAAGGTCTGGTTTCTTGGTCCCGTGCTCTTAGGGCCAAGCCTTGACATTTGACTCTGCTCTGGTGTGCGCTCTCTCCGCTGCGCATATACAGTCAGCGCGGGTTCCCACAGCGTGTGGCTGTAAGATGTGCGTGTGTGTGTGAGAGAGAGAGAGAGCGAGAGAGAGAGAGAGAGAGAGAGAGAGAGAGAGAGAGAGAGAGAGAGAGAGAGAGAGAGAGAGAGAGAGAGAGAGGTGCATTTACAACAGCATAAAGTGGCATACCTGATAAGGAAGGGTCAGTCTAAATGAATGGGGGTCAGTAGCTGGGTGGTGAAGTGGAGATCCAGCATGGGTAGGAGGGGCACACGAGGGTCTCAGAGGTCACCAGTCACACAGACAGGGTGTGTAGCCTTACATTGTTCCGAGGCAGCCCGCCCATTTGAGCATCGGGGTGACGATAAAAATAGTTTCTTACAGTTGTCTGTGGGAATATGTCTGTTGATGCATTTCACTACAGTAGGCTGTTAGTTTTCACCCGTACAGTATATGTTCACTGCACATAAGGCTGTGATGGGCCATTTAATCTGTCATTCTTTAGTTAGAAATTGCCAGTTTGTTAAATGAGGTGACACAGTTCAGACTGGCAAGAATCAATGCAAGAGAATGCTTGAGCACCCATAGTGAACGCTGTTGAACATTGAGGCCTGGATCTGAGGACATGTTTGTTGTTCTAATTTAATATTTGCCACAGAAGCTGAAACATATCTTAATGGCACATGCAACCAATAAGACAAAGCACAACAAAACATTTGAGGATATCCATTTGAATAGGGCACAGGTAGACTGAATTAGTAAAGCATCCTCTTGTAAAGACAAGACATTCTGCATTGAAGGGGCAGAGATTTGGTTTCAACTTGACACACTATGGGACAGAACCCAAACTGCCCGTTGGACCATTGACACGTTTACTACGGATTCGTTAAAGGCACCGTGGGACACTAGAGAAGTGAACACTGTGTATTTTGTGTGTGTGTGTGTGTGTGTAAACTGCCATACCACTGTTCTTCTTGTGTGGCTGTCAGCATGCAGCACCAGATCTGAGAGATTTTCCCTCTATTTGAAAACAGAGGGCAGAATGCAGATAGAGAAACACAGAAGGTACCGCACAAGACAGGAAAGAAAACACAAGCCGTACTCTCATAGAGATACTGCACCATTGCGTAAATACAACTATGGTTGTAAACGAGAAGCCTCCCTTCAGTTTTGCCTTAGTGGTGTAATTATATGTGCCATATTATAATAAATAACAGTCCCTTTGTCAGTGTTTTTTGACCTTGGATGTTTGATTAGCCTGCTTTGATTGTGCTAGCCACGAGTCTCTGCATCACAAATGTGAAGATCAGTATGGGTTTGATTTGTGATTCCTCAAGTAATCTTAATTATTCATTTTTATGGGGCCGCTGAATAAAAACACAGAACAAAGATACTCCCTATGTACAAACTGTGTGTTTGTAATGGTACAGTAATATATCCAAGGAGTTGTATTCCTTTACAACATGGGCTGGAGGGCACTGTGAAAACATCACCAGTCCAGATGTGATTGCCACGTTTCACTGTACAGAGATGATCTTTGTGCATAGTTTTTACTGCGTGTCTGTGAGTGAGAGCCTGATTATACTGTAGCTGTGGGTTGGCGATGCCAAGCTAACGACCCAGGACCACTATACTAAAACCCGAGCCTGGGTTCCATTGCCCTGAGTTTCTTCTACACGGGGCCTTTGCCTGCGTGCTCTTGTTTCTAGGGGGAATTTGGCAGTGTGACGCAGCAGTAGTTTGTCTTGGCGGCCGCTCCAGTGCTATGGGGTGCAGATGTTCACGGTCTGTGTGTGTTTCCCAATTAAAGCATTAATCCAAATCAACTCAAACGGTCGCACACTGAGCAAGGACAAGCAGGGAGGGCTCTCTCTCTCTCTCTCTCTCTCTCTCTCTCTGCCATCGTCTATCTCGTCTCTGCCTGTGGCCTCTTTAATAGTCTCCATCACCTCTGTAGTTAAGCAGTGTAAGCTGTCTCTCTACCCCCCCCCCCCCCGCCCTCCTATTACTCACCCAGCATTCCTTTAGCACGCATCAAAGCAGCCAGTCGTAAAATGTGGAAAAAGTGGATATGGATACAAAGACAAACAAAGACAATTGTGAAATAACGCTCCAATATGCGGACATTCCGATTTTTCATCGTCGTCTAGAATTTTAATGTGGCTCTTTGCCTTTTTTAACCCACGGCCTTTGTTCATATAGCTCAGACCCAAGCTGTAAAATGTTTCTTTAAATTGTATGCAGTAAGTATTAAATGTATAACATGGAAAACATGCAATACAAACAGTGCCAAATTAGATTAAAATATTTGTATAATAACATTTATTATCTTGAAATGATCTCATGGTCCCCCACAATGGGCTCCCAACCCCCTTCTTGATCCACTGACTTAACACAAATCAATCTCACGTCAGTTTAATGGAGGTTCTCAGAGGATACCAGGTGTAGTAGGCCCACGCTAACACGCATGCTATTGACCCACCCACACGGTGTCGTGCGCTGGCGATCGCGTGCGGGTCCCAAACATCCTGTCGTAGCAGACCGTAAATCACCATGTGTACAAACAACTGTCTGCAGGAGAGGTCTACACCTGCACAGCTCGGTCGCCTTTGAGACAAGCCAGTGACCACACAACTGCTCTTATGTGAAACGCTAATAGTCACATAGCGAGCGTTCATGCTACAAAACATGCATTACAAGCTACACACTGTCTGTATTGTGATGCCAAGTGCATTTGTAGAGCCAAGCAAGGCTTAACAATGGGCATATATATGGAATTACTGTGTAAACAGTAAAAATATGTCCATGGGCAGAGCTGCATCTGGGCCAGCCAGCACTATATGCAGATGTTTACATGCTAGTGTGTGTTTGTGTTTGTGCGTGTGTGTGTTTGTGTGTGTTCGTGTGTGTGTTCGTGTTCCACTGTCCTCACAAACCAAACACAGTTAACAGTAGTTACATTTCATAACATCATGTCATTCTACAACAGATGCCAATTTCTTTTCCATAAAAGACCAGAAAGAAAATAATGTTTTAGAGATGAAGTGACATTGTTCTGTACTCAAGAACATTTGAGAAAAAACTATATAAATATCAAATATAATTGTTGAATAAAAAGATACAATAACTCATAACAGACCTTAAAAATGTTTGTCCATCTTCCTTGCAGAGCTGTTTGCTCTATGCATAATCACATTTTTCATATCGTCACCTTCCTAAAATAATGCCCTAAGTAATTTTTTGACAATAAAATAAAAAATATATATTTTTGCCTAAATTATCTCCTCTGGCCACCTCGCCTACATCCTCAGTTGAACAGATCTTACGATTCTAAGTAAGTTTAAAGGCCTACAGTGTACAGTATGTCAATATTTGGTTCATTTTTGTTTTGTTTTCTGAAAAAACTGAAAAAATGACATAAGCCATTAATTTAGGAAGTTGACAATATTTATATGTTATGGGTGGTATGAGTTTCTCTGTGTGCATGTATCTCTGTCTGAATCAGGAAACATTTGAATGTTATAAATTATGTAGAATTATATAAAAAATCTGAAATTAGCTGTTTTTGAAGCTTACACTTAATAACACATTAAAAATAAGCATGTGCAAGTGGTAGAACACACACACACACACACACACACAAACCTAGTCTAGTGTAACAACAACAACAAACATGATTTTGTTTTCCTCTATTCCAGTGCTCCTTAACATGCTTTCTTGCGCACATCTTGTACACACTTTAAATAGCGGGACACAAAATGGCTTTGTACACTTTGCAGATTGTCAGCATTACTGTAAAAATGCAAGACTGCAGTATCCTGTAATACTGTAATGCATAACAGAGCAAAATATGTATGTTAACAGCCTTTATAAGGGAATGCACAACTGTTCCCTTAAAATCGCTATTCTCCCAAACATGGGCTCTCTCCTGTGGAGTAAATTACATAACTTACGTGACGAATTGGTGTTCAATTGGTGTGCACCAATGCTGCAAATATTTAGAAGAAAGCTCAAGTAAGCTGCCTTCAAGCATTTATTCTGCTTTAGTGCCCAGACAAAATACTTTTCATCATAAGAAGCTTAACAGTGAAGGATGTTTAGTTTACGCAGGCATATTGACCACTCTTGAACACCTTACTGTTACTGTAAAATCTGGCCCAGAAATAAAATAATGTTGAATCAAATATACATGAATAATTCACACAACATTTATTTTGACTTACATTATTTAAATATTCCCTGAAACAATATCTACATCCCCTGTGTCAATAAAATAAATTTGCGTTTTTAGTTAGCTTTCTGTTACTGTTACAGTTACAGTTGCTGTTGCTATTAATATTAAACTTTTAAATTTTATTTTTTTATCCATAAATATGATGAAAATTAGCCTGATTAATATAGTCCTATGTTGTATGCTACATGTTTCTGGTTGCCCTGATATTAAATGTGCACTGTGAAAGGAAATGAGGAATGTCTCATTTTTTCTTCCATCATGGCGGAGCTCCTTGGATTACAGGGCTCACAGTGCCACCTAATAACAGGGTGCACAGAGGGTTTCACTCCAGTGACATTTTGTGGGGGGACATCTGATACCTCATCCTATTATTGTCACTGAAGTGGCACGGCTCTAATCAGCTGTAAATATAGGTAATTGTTCTCTTCAAATTACGCTTTTGACTCTCTCATTTGACACAGACAGACACAGAGAACTGTGAATAGCTTCACTGGAACAGGCAATATAAACAGATTAATATTTCTATAGTACTAGCCTGCTTCCTTGGTCAGGCTGAACTTGGCAACAGTGCCGATGGACACATTTTCCTTTGTCAAGCCGCAGGAGTCGTACAGCAGAGCCAGCTGTTGGGGCTCACAGCCTGGCCTCTAATTAAAACAGTGGAAAATGAGATAACTCCACAGATCCATCATGGCCGCCGCTGGCCGTCAGAGCACTCTGGGGCTGCCACCCACTGTATGTTTACATCAGGGCCACTCGGCCTCTCTGCTCCCAGGGTGTTTTTAGAGTCCCGGCCTGATTTCTCTAATGGGCCGAGAGGTTTTTTTAGCCTCATTCCACCCTCGTTTGTTTTGCCGTAGCCCTCGTTCTCTTGCCCTCCCCCCCTTCCCCACCAAACCTCCAAACCTCCAAGTGTTCCTGATGGGGCTGACATAGATGCAGGGTGGCAAAGTTCCATTGTGAAGCCCTCTACCCCCCTCCCTGCAACAATGTCCCATCCACCCGGTCTCGTTAGGCCTTCATGTACTGCTCTCTAATGGGAGTGCTGTGATGTCATGCCCCATGCCGCGTAGAGAGGACAGTTTCTCACTTTGTTTCCTTACACTTCTCTGTCAGTCTCCATATCTTCTGGTGCTAACTTACACGCCTGGTACGGTAGGCACTGTAAAGGCAGGTGTCCACCTTTACATAGGATGGTATACTGTAGGCCCCAGGAGAGCACACACATCATGACACAGTTTGGCAGCGCGTGTCTTCCATAGTTGGGCTTCTAAGGGAGGGCATGCGGGTCTAGAGCGTACCAGGGTCAGCGGTTTATTTATGGGCAGAGGCCTGGAACATGCCAGCGACCTTCACGAAGGCCCACTTTGACAGCTGCCATTTAAAACAAGAGGAAAACTGATGCTGCGATTACAGTCAAAGGAATAGCAGTCTTCATTCTTGCTGAATAACAGCAGAGTGTTAGCAGATTCCCATCAGCCTCCTATGCCAGGCACCCTAATGATCCCAAAGCCTCTTCCACAGCCACTGCCAAGACACAGGAGACTGTGATCCAGCTACAGCTCTGTTTTCTTTCGACAGACTGAGGACAACAGCCCCCACGCTGGAAGCTGGTCAAGCTAAAGACAAGCTTAGCACTTAACACAAATCTGTATTTGAAAGTTGGACAGTAAGCCAGTAACATTTAAAACATTTTATTTTATGTTTACAGATGCAAATGTATGAAACAACCCTAACAGTTATTTTAATAGGCCTGTATAAGATACACTTAATCACTCATGTATTATGTGTTTGCAAGGCTGTAGATATATATACAGTATTATTGAATTAGCAGATGCCTTGGTCGAGAGCGACTTAACATAAGTAATTTTAAGCAAGCAGACTTATTAAAGAGTAATGGGGATGTTTTGCTGTGTGAGCCCACATCTGCACCATAGAGAACAGTTATAGTGTATATTCCTGCTGCATAAGCAAACAGCACTGCGATGCTGTGTCTTGTAAGTGGACCACTGTTTTAGTTCTCACTTCAGGGCATTGTTATCATCAGGGGTTCTGTCTGTCTGTGTGTGTCCCATTTAGAAATCAAGCAGGGATCATTACAACAGCACACACTGTAGTTCTCTCTCTCTCTCTCTCTCTCTCTCTCTCTCACTCAATAGTACCTAACACTCTGTCAGACGTCAACAGATGTCAAATTACTCCACAATTAGCCCAATGGGCCTTACTGCTGGTCTGCTCGGTGTGCATTCACTAAAAGAAGGGTTTTGTAGATTGGGCTTTTGATTTCAAGCAATGACAAGTCATCCATCAAACTGAGATCCCCCCTCCCTCCCTGCGTCTCTCTCTCTCTCTCTCTCTCTCTCTCTCTCTCTCTCCCTCTCTCTCCCACTCTATCTCTCTATCACTCTCTCTGGTAGTTGCAAGTACACACCAAAACAGCATCCTGTCACAGTTTTGCCCCCCGCCCCCCGTCACTCTCAGTCAGGATGAGTAAAGGTCAGTGTGAGAATCGGCTGAGAAAAGGAGCAACAGAGTAAACAGGGGAGAGATCAAGAGCCTTTTACACCCGGTGTAAATATTTGCAAAACTGTGGCTGAAACACGTGGAACACACATGAAGCCTGGCAGAACACATGCAAGTGAATACATGCACATGCACATGTACACAACACACACACACGCACGCACACACGGACACACAAATGCACACGCACCCACACACACACACACACACACACACACACACACAGTGATCAATAACCAGACAAATGAACATAATCTTGACATGGCTGTGTCAAACCAATCCACCAGGTGAGACACATGAGATGTAAAACGCCAACGCATGCAGGCTGTCGTTCGCACGGCGTTCGCACGGCTGCGTCGACCACAGACCAACAGAGCATCGACTAGAGCGGGGAACACACCGCTATTCCCTGTCCAATACAAATCCCGAAACACCCCCAAAAAACCTATCCCCTGCGCCCCGGCGACCCCGACGAAGACGGCCACACAGCGATGTGTCTGCAGCCAGCCTGACTGTACCAGATGGACAGGTGAGAAGAGCTCGGCACTGGGAGTGTGATGGCTGCTATCGTCCAGTGCGGGTGCTGACAGAGAGATAAGTGTCTGTCTGTGGGGGGCAGATTACGTGACAAAGTGTCAGAGCTCCACCGTGTCTGGGTTGAGTGAGGCGAGAAGGAGCTGGGAGGGCAAAAGGACACCAAGGAGGCTTTGAGTCAGCGGCTGGAAACTTGGAGTGGGCTCTGTGCAGCAGGACTCTTGGAGAACAGTAAGCGTGCGTGCTGTGTAGGATGCACACTACCAGGAACGGAGGAGCGGAAAACAAAAGTGAGACAATCGGTGCCACAATGACGTTTGGGTAACGAGTGACGCTTTTATTGTCATTGCATCTCTTAAAACCATACGATGACATTTGGGCTGTTACTCCTTTATAGTGCTATAAACATCTCCACACACCCATTCATTCATCATCAAACTAATCAAACTAATAATACATCTATAATACATAAAATATGACATGAAACTCTACCTCTAACCTTCAAAATCTACCTCAACCACATGTGCACACAGTGTTATACACAGTGTTACACACAGTGTTAACAGTCACAGGAAAGACTATGACCAAAACCAATTGATCCCTGACAACACTGTAAGTGCCAAATGCAAAATGTCAGTTAAAGCAATACAGCATTACAAATACATGTGTGCGTGTGCGTGTTCGTGTTTTTCTGTTTGCGTTGCTGGAGCATATTAGTATATATTTCCAGAACGATATAGAGCAGGGCATCTATCTGGGCAATCCTGTGTTAGCTGTACAGTACTACTACTGGAGAATGCATTAGCGCTGCCTTAAAAGGATGAAGACATGCTGAGAGGACAGCCAATGTGACAGGGGCTGGGAGCTCTCCATGCTATAAGCCCCAGGCCTCCACCACATATTACTGTATTGCGTGGTGGCCTCTCGCTCTCAGTGCTCAACTACTCCACTGCAGAATGTGCAGTTACAGTAACACATATACAGTGTACGTGCACGCATACAACAATGTGTGTACATTCTGCAGCTGAGACTGCAGTGATGCCTTCAGTATGCGGCGGCCTTAAAACACAAACCGTACAGGACAAAGTAAAGGCCCACATGAACCCCTTGTTCATGTGCAGCATTTCCATCTATGGCTACACGTGTTGAAAACAAATAAATGCTCGTCAGATAGCTGACAATGGACTGAGATGAATTAACCCTGCACAACCTGTGCCCCCTTCCTCTTCATCCCCACCTCAGTCCCTGCATGCCTTATCTGTGTGTATAAAGGGTTGAAAGGCCATTAGCTGGCCCATGTCTTCTCCCTGCCCGGCCCACTGCAACCTCCAGACCCCAGGCGTAAAGGCCTCAGATGCCCTGTGTGGTGCAGGTTAATTGAGTGCAACGCAGATAAGGGTGCAAGCTGGGATGATTTGCTGGTATGAGGAAGAGGGAGAAAATGAGGGGGAAGAGGAGGAGGAGGTCCAGAGAACACCAGAGTGATTAGGCTGTCCTCCCTTGACGAGACAAAGGAATGCTTGAAGCTAGAGTTGACACTGATAGGAGCAATAGCGAAATGACTTAATGCTACATGCAGAAGAACTGTGTACTGAATGCAAAGCGGAACTGTGTAGCATGTTGTAACTATAGGGAGAGGAGTGTTGCAGAAGATACACCGCATTTCCCATACTGTAAACCCAGTGGCAACGAGCTATACATCCACTCCCCAGTGACCGAGTGTGTTTGTGTTGAAGACAATAGTTGAGATATGTAACGTAGCAGTTCAGCAGGTGTTATGCAAGTTGTTTAGTGATAAGGTAATACAGTATAACAATAATTCTTCTGGTCAGATTTTGGCAATAGATACTGTATGACCCAATGGCAAGCATTTGGAAATACTATTAAATTAATTGGGAAATAGAAGAGCGTTCCTATTATATTGTAACTAAAAAAAGGACATTTAAAAGTTACGATCTGAATCACACATTAAATGAATAAATACAAACTGGTATATTTGCTACTAAGTCATATTTGCCAGTAAAATAAAATTAAAACTCCTCTCTCCATGTGTTGAATTCTTTGTTGAATTTGTGTAATTTGTGCTCTGTGTTCTACATCCTGTCTTCTGTGTCCTGTGTTCTGTGTTATTAGTTCAGCTTGTTCAGCATTCTGCAGTTTGTGTTCTGTGTTCTAGAAACTGTCCAGCTGTTTGCTTTCTATTGAATGTCAATATTTCCATACTAATTCCATTGCCATATACTTTAATTCGCAGTCTCCTCTGCTGTTCTACAATAGCAAATGAGCTTTTAGTCTATTTGTGGTATAGATCCGGCATGTTCAAAGCAGAACTGTGACGTAACAGGGGTACAGCTGTTATTGTTCTATGTCCTCCTTTTAGCCGTTCACTGTTGAGACAATTGCTGAGTAATATTTTACTGAAATAGGTTTTCTTTATTCTTCTTTGGTGGTAAAAATTAATTGATAGTATCTGGCATTACTATCTAGCCTGATCTCAGTTTATCGTTTTTAGGCAGCTTGTTCATGTTCTTCGCTGAAACACAAGAATGTTGGTTTTAATCTTTTTTTATGTTAGAAAACATCTTTCTTCCATAAAGAATTTTCATAGTTTATGAGTCACAATATTCATTCTATCACATTGTTGTGCAGTGGGTTGGAGGTGCGTTCGGGACGTGTGGTATTCTGCTGCAGGCCGTGTGAGACTAGCGGGGGGTTTAATGAACTCTGGGGTCCTGCATAAGCCCTGTAATGGCCCGGTTTTTATCATCCTACGACTTCCTGCTGCCTGTCCTCCTGGGAAGGCCTGCTGGAGTTCTGCTAAAGCCCTCTGATAAAAACTCTGGCTGAGGTTCACATGGTGCTGGGAACAGAGAGAGAGAGAGAGAGAGAGAGAGAGAGAGAGAGAGAGAGAGAGAGAGAGAGAGAGAGAGAGAGAGAGAGAGAGAGTAAGTGAGGAAGTGCATGTCGAAATATCCAGAGACAGAGAGAAACATTACTAAGCTACCAGCTACTTCTCTTACATGCCCACTATGACATGAGCGATATGGCTTGGGTCACAGCGACCAGCCCAAGACAAAAGCCGCGTCCATGTAAAGGTGTCAGAGGGAGGCCGCGCCCCCTTCCCCACCCATTGGAGCGTCGTGACGACAGCAGAGTGTCAGTGTGTGTGAGCACATGAAGGGAGAGGCAGTTATTTTGGTGCGTTTGCCCCCGGATGAGAGCGAGTGCACTCAGAGGATAGGCATGCACACTAGACGCTAGGCATGAGAGACTGCATGGGAGCAAGGATCAGAGGAGAGAACAATGATGATCAGACATACCAAATAATCCCAGGGCACCGCGCTCACTTCCCATGTTGAGGAACAAGCCCAGGGAATTATGAGATTGAGGATTGAACATGCGCCATTTAGACAGCTATGAGAACAAAAGGGATATTTTGGAGGGGGAAGAGTATGATCAAAGGTTACGAGGAGTAAAGACTAAACTGCTAACCAGTTAGTTACTGCAGAGGGTGTCTCCATGCATACAGAATGTGCGTTTGCATTGTACTGCGTGTGCATACCATAGAACTATGGTGTGCACCCACCCACACACACAAATTACTAAATATCTTTACCGTAAGATTGATTTTCAACAAATAACCCCGTAGCAACACTAGTTACTGTAAATACAGCCAGAGTGAGTGTATGACAGAGTCTGCATTCTGTCTATAATCTATATTAGATTCTTGCTCTCTGGACATGGGTGACATTTTCTCACATAGCCTTGCAGTGTGTGCTTTGCTTTACAAGCGATGCTCCCATGTGTTGTCGTGAGGCCATAACCTCTGATATCTAGTATTTAGATTGATCACAGTCGCATAACTACGTAACCAGTCATTCCCTCGCTCCACTGGACAGTATCTACAAGTGCACATAAAGCGCTGAGAATGAACAGTAGCGTATTTAACGCCTAACAACTTTGACTCTTGAGAGTAGGTTGTATTTACCATGGCATCATCAGCTGCTCCATCTTGTTAGGAGGACGTCTACTTGGGCTTATGAGATAAAAGCGTCAAGGCGTGGCACAGGAAGTGAGCGCTTGACTCTCCGCAGGGCTGCGACTGGGTGGGGCACAATGCTGAATGAATTCCATTAGGGTCTAAATTACCTTTAATAATAAAACAACAGGCAATTACTGGGGCCGCCATTAGCATGGTACCGAGGTGTTTGTCCATGCGTGTGGCGTGGGCCGAAAACATGTGGCTCAGCTCACTGCAAGCCCACCCTTATAAAGCTAACATTGTCGTGACTGATGTATGGCGGCGCGGTAGTGGGCTCTGAAAGATCCATTTGTCTTCTCAATTAAAGCTGAGAGGGGGAAGAGAGCAACGGGATGTGGGGGCAGGGAGGTTAGTGAGCTAGCCCATGTGCGGTCTGCACTTAGCCTGCGGTGGTAGCAGGGAGGGGGGGGGGCTGAGATGTGTTTTGCTGTGCATGTGTGTGTTGGCCTGTTGGATGCAGGCCAGATGAAGCCTGGGAGTTGTTTTTGGGAGCTCCTTTTCACCTAAATGCTCCTACGCACTCCCACTTTGCTGCCTTCTTCCATATCTTCTCCCTGCCTGGGTCCTTCTCGCCAGGCAGCCAGGAATCTCTTCCCTGGGGCAGAGGCCCACTTTAATGTGGGTAGCATGATGCTGGCAATCAGAGAGCCAGACTCTCTTCCACTCTTCCACGCCATGCACACACACACAAGGATGTGAAAGAGCAGTACACACACACACGCTCTTATCTGACTTGACGACATGGCATGCAAGCTCTCTATTTCCATCTTGATCCCCCACTCTCACCATCTCATCTCACACAACTACCTACAGTAGATAAGGTCAAATTGGGGAAAAGAGGAGAGCTATTCTATGAAAACCCCAAAGACCGCTTATCAATCTGTATCCATTAGGACATTGCATTCAGAGCCTGGTTAAATAATTACACTATCTACAAAGACATTCTTTGATGTTTGTCTTGTTATCAGGCCCATGTGATATGCATTTTTTTTCTTTCAATGTTATTTGTATTTTGCAAGTTATTTGCATGAATCAATGTTTACATAACATGATCACAGATTTACTGTATTTTCTATTAAAATGCCAAATAGGCAATGAGACAAGAGGTATTACATTAACATGCAAAGTTATCTTCACTAACAAAGATGATGTCATAGTGTGGCTGTTTTCCTACTTTTTTAAGTCTTGGATGCAGGACAAGTTTAGAGTGGTTGTATTGAGTAAGTCTCTGTGTGTGTGTGTGTGTGTGTGCGTGTGCGTGTGCGTGTGCGTGTGTGTGTGTGGGTGTGTGTTCATGCTTGCGTGAGTGAAATAAGCTCCTGACTCTGGTACCAGATGATTTTCTGGCCATGTCAGAGAAATATTGAGTAGGATATCCAACTACTGAGATAAAGTGCTCACTCAATTGTTATGTCAAGTCAGTTTTTTACCATCCCTAAGCAACAGTGTATCTTATCACAGTGCAAAGCAGCATCAAATGCTGAATATAATGTGAACGTGCCACCTGCTGCCTCTGCTAATGCTGACAAATGAGAAGAAAGCCGCCATTGTTCACAAAGCCTTCATACAGTCCAACAGCTCTTACAGTAATTGGCCCTTCTGATTATCCTCCCTACACTGTTGGTGGTATGCAGCTGAAATTGAATCGTACTTCTAAGGGGTACAGGGGGAAGTTCGCTATTCACACTGTGCGCGCCACTTTTTAATTCAAGGTCTCATCCAATTCCCTGCTGCTGCCTTGCTCTGGAACATCTGGCCGGTCCGGAGAGAAAGCGATAGCCTTCACCGTGTGTGTGTGTGTGTATGTGTGTGTGTGTGTGTGTGTGTGCGCGTGTGCGCGTGTGTGCGTGTGTTGAATGTCTGCTGGCAGGTCCGGACATATAACAGCCTGCTTATGAGGCTGTACGGTGCACTGGAAGGTATTTAAATACGCAAGAACGTTCTCACCACAGTGTTTACCTAGTTTGAACTCTTGACAGTTGCCACGGCAGAGGTGCATGGGATACAAGTACCCACCTGTAAAATAGGGAAAACTTCTCTGTGAAATGAGGCGTCCATCAAGTAAGTAAGTCTTGACACAGAGCAGGAATGGCAGCGGGCAACCCTGGCTTTAGCACTAACCTCCGACTAACAAGACTCTGGCCACATATCCCTTCATATTTATTATGAAACTGTATAATAACTAAAGTGAGTGGTTTACAGCGGAAATGGTTTGAGCGCGGGCTGCTTCATGTGAAACTGAATCCTCTGCTGAATTATGGAAATGTGAGGCTCTGCACGAGCGCAAAGCAAACTGGGACAGGGTGCTCTAATAGTGTGGTACTCTAATGAAATCAGCAAACCACGGGCGTCAGGAATGAGAGTCGTACACAACTTTTGATTCCTGACTTCCTCGAATGAGCCACCTTTTCACTTTGCCTTTTCCGCTGGTGGTTTGCAGGGGAGAAAAGGCCTTGTGTTTGCCTCGTCTGGTTAAACGGGAGGGAAACTATCTCCAAATCAGTGACACTGTGGTACAGTATTTCTGAGGTTGTCTGTTTCCTGCCCGGCACAGATTTTGAACAAAGGAGGTAAAGATATAGGCCGTCTTACAGTAAAAACAAAGGCCACTGTATACTGTAACAGGAGACAATATGGATGTGTTGTGACACACAGCTCAGTTCGGATGGTGCTGCTGAAAAACAGGCTCAGTTGACAGAAAATAAACATTTGGTTATATGGTTGTATTTCTCCGTCTCACCACAGTGGCAACTCTGGCTAAACACAGGGTATCATCTGTTAGATAGCCGTGACAAAGCACAACTGCTTTCTGTACACTGGAATTTCATCACATGAAATTTATCTTACAGTAACACGCACTGTTAGATGTAGGCTAAGTTCAAGGCAATTGTTTTTAATGTGAACTTAACTTTAAGCTGCAGCTGGATATGATGAATATTCATGAATTCCTGTTACAAAATAAGAGTGTGCATTGGCGTAGAACAAACAAATCAGCATTTCTCTCCATCAGCCGTGTTTTCTCACCGCCTCCCACACAGTTTGATTATATTGACTTTATTTAACCTGACTGATTCACATATCAGGGACTGAGTGGCTTAATTGGGGAGTCATAGCGTTTTAGAGAGGTGAATTGGCGATGTGGGAGACTCCCACGTAGACCGACAGACATGGGGAACCCCGAGGAAGTACTAGGTTAATTTGATTTGTCCTACATCGCAGCACAGCCCTTTCCACTTCAAATATTTATGGATCACACGTCAGGAAAACAGACATTTGAGACATGAAGTCTCCTGACGCTGTCCCCCTTCAAGACCTTTTAGAGACAGACAGACGTGCGCGTACACACGCACACGCACACGCACATGAACACGCACACACACACACACACACACAGGCACAGCAAAAACTAAAACACTTGCCCACATGTACTCTGCCAGGAATAAGAGTAAAATCATTTTGTTATGGGAATTTAATAGACTTCATTTTCATTCATAATTTATCTTATACTTTTCACTTATTTGGGAAATCTGGTTGTTACATTACAAATGACTCACACATTTTATTTAATCTATTATGGAATAAAAAGTATGTATTTTTATATGTTACAGTAATAAAAATATTGCATCCATAGATTTATTAACTTAGGTCATATATTAAATGTGATTTAAATGTTTTTTTTATAAAAATAAGTGAAGGTTATTTCAAAAACATCTTGTGATCAACTGGGGGGTCCCATTGGATTAAAGCACACATGCATACAGTAATACAGTGACAACAGCTGCTACTGTAACACAGACAAAGTAGTAAGCGCTTTGTGTGTATGTGTGTGTGTGCGCTCGTGCGTGTGCGTGCGTGTAGTGGAGGGGCTGATTTGTGAATGACAGCACTGTGTGATAAAGAAGTCCCTGTCGTCTGCTCTGCTCGGTGATGGCTCACATGGGCCCTGGTCTCCCTGGTGACCCCAGTCAACACTTCAGAGACCGCTCTGCTGTTTCTCTAGACCTCTGCCTGAGACCCCTCACCCAAACACACACACACACACGCACACACACTATCAGATACACAGTGAAATACAAACACAAGAAAGAAAGAAAGAAAAAAAGAAAAAAGAAAGAATAACATAATTTTTAGAATATTAAACAAACAAAATAAAAAGACACGAGCAGAAATGGACAGAGAGAGTGAGAGAGATAGCGAAAAGAGCAAGAGATGTCTTGAAAGCAGCCAGATGTCTGTGGAGAGCAGGCCTACAGTTGTCCTGTAGCTCTACAAGGCCTGGGAGACGTTTTATAGTGGCAATCATTCAAATGCTGCTGGCTTCTAGTACATCTGTGGATTCCTCACCAAGTCTTTCCATTACTGCTTCTAAATTTAGAGGGAGAGAAAAAAACATGTTAGGAAGTAGAAGATATCATCTACATGTTTAAAATGTTGGATAAGAAAACAGGGATTTCTATTAATTTTACTCATTTTAATGCATTTATATACTGTACATATATAAAGATAAGCCAAAGGGGTTATCTTCCTCCAGCCAAGTTTATAGGACCACATTCCTCTGAGAGGAAAGGTGTCTCTGGGTCGTGTCAGTGCAACATGGCCACTAGTAACCCAGTACATTCTAAATATAGTCCGCTAAATGCTTCTTTCTATTTTGATATTGAGTGACACGGCAGTTCTTTTGTGCCGCGCGGCAATCTGTTGACTGCCGGCGGAGTGTTATGCTGCCATTTGATCCGGAGAGCAAATGTCATTGGCGTCCCGGAGGAGGGCTGGTTTTCACTGAGCCCTGTGTCTGCTTAGGACCACACAGCCACGCAGCTTGGTGGTATCGTGGAACATGGAACCTTGGATCTCTGCTACCCAGGGACTCCACGAGGTTAGAATAAGGGGGCCTGTTGCGCTTTGACCCCCCCTCCCCCCATTCCCCTGATACGCTCTTCTACCCAGGACTGTTTTAGCCAAATCATATGCTGCCAGCTGACAGACAAATGCATCAATTATGAGCATTTAGTGTGGCATAGGTGAAAGTGCAACAGGCACGCCAAAGTGTCCCCCCAATAACGACCGGCCAGTTACGTTTTCACGTGTGTGTGTGTGTGTGTGTGTGTGTGTGTGTGTGTGTGCGTGCGTGTGTGTGAGAATGTGAATGTCGAGAGAGAGGTGGGGAGGGGGGGCATTTATTTTCCGATAAAAAGCATGAAATTATTTATGTTTAGTCCTGGGAGACAATGTGTTTTATATTTTAGTCTTGATAATTTGATGTATCTTGGGTCTCGATCATGTTTTTCCAATGTTGAAATATATTTCTACAGTAGGAATATGATACATAGACTTGATTTTTCATTGTATTTATTTTATAAATGGTTTATTTTCAAGCCAGGAGGCTGCTGGAAGTGGATTAACGCCATCTAGAGGGATCTAGTAGTAGAACTAGCATTAGGCATACACATTTACACGAATTAACGTACATGATTTTATTTGTGAATGTTTATGCAGGTTGAATTTCTCTCTCCCTCTCTCTCTCTCTCTCTCTCTCTCTCTCTCTCTCTCTACGTGTGTCTTTCAGTGTAGGTGTTATTATAACTTTCAACAGACGTGGCCTATCTGGTTTGGCAACACCAAATAACAGGGTTAAGGGATAGCCTCATAACTATATTGGTGTTTTCATGGCTATCAATTTTGTCGGATTAAACATACAGTAACCTATATTATTTGTTCCCAATTGAAAACGTGCCAATTCATTGTCACTGTAATGTAACACACATACGAATTTTAACACTTATTGGTAAATGTTTATTTTATATTTTCTTCTGATAGACAATGTTATTTCAGCTCAACTGCAGGTGCTATTTAAAGAGAAAATGTTAGTGTCATGCACGATGTGTTAGTCATAACCCGTGCGAGACATTGTCGGTAGTTGGACCGTCTCACCAGTCTGCTCAGCGACCCGAGACGGAGACCCAACACCGCGTTTACATCAATACAAATAAGACAGAGAAATAATACATAATCTGCAAATAAGATAGCATTGGATGGTCCACAGGTTACTGCAATTGTATAAGCCAGACACAAAGCACTTCAAGACCACATGTGTTTTTCTGTCGTGCCCCGTCTATGTTATGGACACTGGAGAGCCTAAAAGACTAAATTTACCAGATCCAGTCCCATATTCTCATGACACATCACCAGGCTGCTATAATAATAATAATAATAATAATAATAATAATTATTATTATTATTATTATTATATCATCATAATATTGTTGTTATTGTTATTTTAAAAATGTCACTGTATATTGCAAGTCTTGTTATCACATGGCTGTGCCTGTGGAAGAAACGGAAGTGTATAATTATCAAAAGAATTAGATGCCCATTTCAAAAAGAAAATGAGACACCATAATTTAAAGTCTTCCTGTGATGTGGCACACTCCTTTATTAAAAGTCCCCGCCCGTTGGCCGCGCTTTCCGAAAAGGAACCCTGCGACAAGTTTAGAGATCTCGCAGGAGCTCAGGGTCAGAGGGAAATGGTTTACGTGCAAGCTCATTAAGAACTAACACAGAGCAAAGGCCTTGAAAGCTGACCAGCAATATTAATCTAGTCATATAAAACAATAGATGGATCAAGGCCAATAGCACTCATAAGAATGGTTTTTCATTAGAATTTATTTTATCCTCTTAAGTCACAAAGCATAACAAAAGGAAATTTAAACAAATCCATGTGTAAGGTTCACAATTCATGTAAATTACTTGACTAAAAATACATTTAAAATGATATTGAATTATTTACATATTATTTACATGGTTTATTATTTACATTATGTTAAAAACTTATAGCAGCACCTCTCTTCATATAATTTGATGAATCTGCCAATGTGGTAATATTCCCATTCACCTTAGTTCAGGTCTTTAAGGTTTTAATTGGTTAACAAAAACATATGACGAGTAAACAACCAGGAAGCGGTGTGTATTGACTGGAAAGAAATGTGGAAACAGTAAAGTGCAGAGTTAAGAGAATCATTCATCTCCATCTGGTTACTTCTTTTATTAGATATTTATCAAACCACCCTAATCTGAACCCCCACGTTACACATGTAATGCATCAAATTACGGTATATTGTCATTTAATTACATTCATTAGGCCTATTTTGTCTGATGCAGGCCGATTTTTTAATTGCTCTGAATTATTTTAGGCCAATTCATTCATACTCGAATTACTGTAACTGGTGGTTAGACAATGTATCCTAAAGTTTCGTTTCAATTGAGTAACAAAATTTATAATTACATTACTTAAAACCACATTTTCTATCTGTAATTGATCACATTTATAACAGCATATACTTTCAATATATTATAAAATATGGTATAGGCAAATATGCAGAAATTAGGAACACTAATAATTTATTACATTATTTAATATACATGTTAAAAGGTCACGATACAGCCTTAATACATTAGCTATAATAACAAATATTAAAAAATAAATAATATAATAATAATAATAATAATAATAATAATAATAATAAAATAAAATAAAATAAAATAAAAATAATTAATATTTTTATTTGTATTATTATCATAATAATAATAATAATAATAATGATAATAATAATAATTATGTAATTGTTATGGGTGAATTAGCAAAGAGATGCAACACAAAGCTGGTTCATATTTGTTCATTAAGTTTTCCATAAGCATGTATTGGTGAGAACCACCGTCCCTGCTTACGTGTCTGGGGCATGACCCCGGTGTCGCCCGGCAGGGTCCCAGACACTCTTGTGGTGCAGCAGGAAGGACAGAGTCTGTGTTATTCTTCCCTGTGACAGCAATATTTCACTCCTCTGTGAAGGAGTGACCTTCACTAGCACTCCCTCACCGCCACACACACACACACACACACACACACACACACACACCCATAAGAACCCTACACAGACCCACCATAACCACCTCTGAACTCAGACCTAACCTTGTCATCGGGACCTTGGATGAACAGTCAGCACTGCACCTTCCTGGTTTGGGTCAGCAGACCAATCTCAAGTTTGTCTCCAGGACCCTAGGACCTGTACTTCTGCCCCCCAGCCTTCTGGCCAGACACCAGGGTAGACCCCTGTCCTTGCCGGACATGACCCACAAACAATCTGCCCTCGCCGTAGCTTAAAACAGACTCCGACAAATAGCTTGTCTCAGCTTAATGCCCATATACTTTCCTCTCACCTGAAATGACCTTTGACATTGTGATTATGGCTCATCAGTATGGCATGCTCACACAACACAAAAATTGTGTTGTTAAGACACCACAAAAAAAACTAACGCACACACACACACACACACACGCACGCGCGAGCACACACACTCATGAGTGACGCTACAGATATTTTGCAGTGCAAAGCTTGTATTTATTTTCCCATCCACCTCTCCTACAGAGCCAGAAAAACCTTTAATGAATGTTTGCCCACCCTGCGATCAGAATTCATGTCAGGGTTGCGGTGCCCTGCGCTCGTAAGAAAGAATGCAGGCCGTACCATTATGAGACACATGCAGGCAGGATGGGGAGGGCCCACTGCCCAAGCTTACCTGTCATATTTTACCATAAACGCAGTGTTAAATGTGCAGATAAGCAATGAAAGCGCAGGGAAGCAGGGGGCTGAGGATTACACCCAGAGGAGTGTGTTGTAAGCGGGGTGGATTGGCTGAAGCAGGCCCCTGCTCTGTCTGTCTTCCAGCCCTGACAGCTGCACTGCATCCTGAGGAAAGGTGAGTCCGCACTCATTATCTCAGCCAGAGTACATCATGTCTTCCATGGAAACACTGCCTGTGTGTGCGTGCGTGCGTGCGTGCTTGTGTGTGTGTGAGGTGTGATGCAAGGCAGGCAGCATGACTAGTGGCAGAGGGGAGTAATTGTGATTGAGAGCATTACTCCTCACTCTGCCCTGGCGGTCAGGATCATGCACATACAAACACGTGCGCGTGCGCGTGCACATATGCACACATATACTTTTTCTCCCATGGGTCATTCCGACACTGTCCAGATAAAGCCATAAACTGATGGTCATGTGGCTTGAACAGCGAGAGAGACAGACAGAAAGAGAGATGTTTTTATTTGGCTGTATGCTTAGCATGTTTATGCACTTGCCATAGCAAGCTGTGTAAGATATGTGTGTATTTTGAGATGTCTGATACTGTATGTACTGCAAGCTTCAGTGTTTCGTTTTAAATATATATATATATATATATATATATATATACTGTATATAATGTAATTACAACTTTTATCTTTAAGAATATGTTTAATAAGATTCAGATTTGAAAGGAGTGTATATTTAGAACCTTTTTAATTTTTAATAATTCACAATTGGTCAAACAAAATACTGTGTTGTAGGGTATCTTATATAGTGCAGCATGGGTATAACTGACAAATAACTTATCAGAATGTTTCATACTGTTCCATCAGTTTAGCTAATGGGGTTGTAGTTTTGATTGATCTGTTTGCTACCCAGTGTGAAGGAAATGACATAAACCAGGATTCACTCAAGTCAAACAACAATTATATCTGAATGTTTTGAAACAATAATGAATATAATTGAACAAATCAAAAAGACACATGATACAAACATATTTAAGCTCTAAATGCTAAACTAAAAGCTAACCAATTAACAACAGTCAATTAAAAAACATGTTCTATATGTGCTATATATTATTTGTGTTGTGTTATTTTTGCAGAGTGGTTTTAGATACCACAGTCTGAAAACATAAACAGAAATTAAATCGCAATTCCCCTTCGGTTTTAGTATCTACTTATGGCGTTTGGTTTATGAGATTTCAGTGATGTGATTCTCTTCAGAATAGCCTGCGTGTCTGCATCACAGAGGCAAAAACTCTCCCAGCAACACTTTAGGACTTGGCCATCAAACAGCGTTGAAGGACTCTCTTCCTGTTAGTGTTTATCTGCCTAGCTCTCTGGGAAGAACAGGATTAGCTTTCCTTTGGCTGGACAACAACCTATACTTTCCCTCTTGTAGCGAGCCTGTGCAATACAGTACATTGATGTATTGTATCTATCGTGGCTCCCAGAGGGGTTCTTGCCCAGTTCAATGCCAGCTTGTTGTTCCTCCGCGTTGCTCCGCCCTGACCGACATGCTTCTGCCCATTGGGGGGACCGCGGGGGGGTGGGGGGGGGGGGGGGGGGGGGGGGGGTGCGCGTGGGTGAAAGGGCCCCCCAGTCACACCCCCGTTGTTGTGGGAGAACGGAAGACCAAACGTCAGAAAAC
>JAODUE010027703.1:0-22179 GCA_027564755.1 Amblyopsis hoosieri
AATTTACACTGTTCTACAAGCTGTACAATCACTACTTTACATTGCAGAAAAGTGTAATTTCTTCATTGTTGTCACATAAAAAGATATGCTCACATATTTGCAAATATGTGAGGGGTGTATTCACTTTTGTGAGATACTGTATGTATATTCAGAATCTGGAATATTTCTAATGATCTGGAATATAATGGAATATGTCCTGAGAGAGGATCTAATAGGCTAATGTAAAGTAGATAGTTCTGACCTCAGTCAGTCAGGTCTGTTCTAGCTACCACTTTATAAACCTAACTCTTTTCACATCTGAAAGACTAGGCATAATTTTGCAGTGTACTGGAGGGGAAAGGCAAGGAGGAATTTGCAGTTCTGTTCCACGGGAGTTGTTGACCAGCTTTATGGTTCCGACCTGTAACTTCGATTCAGAGGTCCCTAGCTGATACAGCATATCTCTCTTTTCTCAACCTGTCTCACTCCATCCCTCGGACATATTGTATATAAGATCTGTTTCTCTCTTTTTCTGTCTAAACTTCTTTTCTTCTTTATTTCTTTTATCTCCATTTTTGTGTTGCTTTTAGGCATTTCTGCCATCTTTTCCTCTTTCATCCCTCCAAATGATTTATAGGAAAGACCCCTTGTGTGATCTAGATAGATAGCCCTAAGCTCTCACCGCTACAAAAGATCAGACATGCTTTGTTTATATGTCACTGGATTTTAAGGCCACTACTTTTAAGTGGGCTCTACATGTGGGTTAGCAGCACTGTGGATTGGAGAGCCCCTTCATCTTGATGGACTGCAAACGTATTGATGTGCTTGCAGCAGGCTGAAATACACTCCCTACTTCAAAGCCCTCGTGATAGATACAGAATTTGTGCAGGCACACAAAATGTAATCAAAACTATTGGACGCACAAATCGGAAACATCTTGTGTTTGATTTTGTCCCACCATTATGTGCAGCTTAATGAGAACATGGAGCTACCGCCTCCCCGCTGGTGCATTGTGCATGCTGAGCTTAACGTTGCCAACATCGAGATCACCATGTTGATGAAGTGGAGCAGCACACCCACTGTTTGATACATGCAACCATGCCAAAATCTAATTTGGATGCACCCAGGTCAGCATAGCTTTCCGAGCTAGCCAGCCAGCCAAGCACCTAAAAAGATGGCCTGTCACTACAGTTTGTTAATAAATAAATAAATAAATAAGTGCAAGGGTAATTTGCCATGGTCTATAATTTGTGTGTTTAATTCAACCATATGGGTTGTGTAAATGGGAAACACACATATTCAACAGAAGCCTGCAACTATTCAAAAAAGAATCCAATTACAGCATTATTAACAACAGAGAGTTGTGAATTCCTCTTGCATGTACAAATCAGCCTTGGAGACTGTGATATATTGTATTGTACCGTCCTGATTGAGAGTGACAACCTTGGTGTGGAACCTCATCCATCCAAGCTGAAGCTGAATTGCACAAATCACATCGGGGGTGTATCAAGACAGGGAGCAAATTGAAGGATTGCAGTGACAAATAGAGGCATCACCATCCCAAAGCTCAGAAGCCAGGGGGTTTTGAAAAGGCAGGGGTTTCAAGGATTTAGGTTGAGAACCGTTTGATATACACCTGACATCCATTTTCTCTGGTGGGAAATACAAATGAAAAGATCTTGCAACCTCAAAATGAATCATGCCTTCCAACTCATTGGTTTACAGGTCAAATAGAAGTAGCAGCTGTTGTTGCCAGATGGTTCTTCCCCTCTTCCAATTATCACTTTAATTATTGGATAGCTATGCATCATTTAATAAGCTAAAATTCAAGGATGAGGTCAACAGAGGGTGTATTTATAAATGAATACAGCCAACAAAAATATTATATTGTATAAAAATGTTTAGCCTTTCTTAATCTAGGGCATTATATCTAAGGCATTACATTTAGTCCATGTATGCATCTCATCAGCATGTAAATGAGCTACATGGAAAGCCAGGCTATTCATTGGAAATAATGATCACAATTATCATTATCTTTATTGTGAGCCCCTTCTACCGTATCTTCTCAGAGTAATTTCTGTTCATAAATAATAAAAAATGATGGGATTTAGTCTGCAAAGAGGAAGAATATAGTGTGTGTGTGTGTGTGTGTGTGTGTGCGCTTGTGCACACTGTGGACCCAGACACAAACGCACACGCCTCTGTGTGTGCAGGTGTGCTAGATTCTATGTCCATGTGTATGTATTGGAACAACTCAATCACCAAAAAAAAGCAGGCTCAATTACACTTGCCATAACTGTTGGGCCTCTCTAGAAACCATTTATATGCTAATAGTTGTGACTGTGGTAATGACTTAAAAAAAAGACATCTGCTGCTTGGTCAAATCTGATATCACAGTACTATTGCAATCAGCCCTGCTGTCATAAAGGCCACTTGTTACATCTGATCATCTGATCCTTATTGTGGAAGTATACAAACCTGGCTGGATAATGAGAGTTATAAATCCCATTCCCCTATTGATGTGTGAATGCTTCTGCTGTTTTTCATTATTAAAATAAAACAGTTAATCTCTTCCAGATTCCCCTCACCTTCAAAGACTTATGTTAAGTGGAGTGTGTATAGGGGCCCTGAATTCCTTCCATGGATGTATTCAAGCATTCTACCCAAAATGACCTGCAGTGTCCGCTCCTTTTTGACCTTGTACCGGAAATAGTTAAAAAGATTAATAGCATACATGCATTATAATATAAAGGTTAACAAAATGACATGCATGTGCATGTGCATGAAATCCACACTTCTGACACTTAAACGTGTTAATGTGAAATTAAATGCAGAAATATCAAAGGAAAATCCTTGCATCAAACAAAATGGTATGTTTTTTTCTCTCCTACAATTCCATTCAAATGGAATTTTCTGAGTTGTGAAAGAAAAAAGTAAAAAAAAGACATGTTTTGTGTCAAAAGTTGGAAGAGATGGGTGAGTGAGCGCAGCCAAGGGACCTGAGCACCAAATGAGCATGTCTTTAATCACCACACAGTTCACAGCAGTGTGAATTTTCCCACCATAAAAAGGTTTAATCACTAGTAAGGAAGAATAGCGTGACCTCACTACTAATAAAGGGCACAGAACGCCTAATGGGAAACATGCACGTAGTACACACATGCAGACACACACGCACACACACACACACGCACACACTTATGTAAATCTGTAAAGGTTTTACAATATCTGCTTCCCAAGTCCTACTCCCAATGCTCTTTCTTTTATACAAACAGAAGGATTTTGTTAAGTGCCACCTGCTTAATATGTATATAATAATAATAATAATAATAATATTTTATATTTGTGTATTATGTCTTTGTGTACTACGCTCTATTTTTGCTCTGTTTTCTGTTTTACACTTTGCATTGTTATGTGTGAATGCTCTATGTATTTCAGCAGTCACTGACTGCTGAAACTCAGGAAACAAGGTCCATCAATGCCTTGGTTAAGGGCACAAAGGTCAACAAATGAATAAACTAAGCCATAACCTCTTAAGTCACTATAAATATAGTTCCGTCTTTGCATAATACATTCACAGCAGAGTAGCGTTGCACTGCAGTCAAACATTTTAAAAACCTCATACTTTATTTGTGCTGTATTTTTGATGCCAGCATAATAGCAACCAGGTCGTAAAGTCAGTGAACACAGGGACACAGTGTTAAGGGCAATGGAGTAGGAACATGTTGTGACCTAATCGCTACTGTTTTTTAACGCTACCTTTCTTGTCTCTCTTCTCAAGGGCGCTGAACGTCTTCTGTGTCGCTCAGCAGGGTAGCATGCATTTGCTTATGCTTAGCAGTTTAATTGTTTAGGTTTGCCTGTGCTACACTGCAGCAGCAAAGCAACAGGCGTGTAACACAAAAGGCACATTCACGTTGGCTGCATGCAAACTGTAATTTATTGGAAAATTAACAGGGTTTCTTTTTTTTAGCATTAGACAAATAGCAGGGAAATGGAGGCTTGAGATTAAACCATGTAGCCTACTCCAACAGTGAAAGGTGTGACAAGGTAAAATTTACTCCTTGAATCAGTCCACATTAACATTTCATTAGCCTACCAGTAGAATAGTGTTAAGGCATGGAGTCCAACCATGATTTTACAAAAAAGCTGTGTTAATCATCATTCACACGTTTTATAAAAGATAATAAATTAAGTGGTTTTCAATAATCATACATTAAAAACACAAAGGCCATTAAAATCCAGACAAATACATGTTATGTGGAAAAACACATTTTGATTTTACTTGTCTCCCCGCCAGTTCCATACGAGTTACATGCCTCCATTCACGAGATCGTCACATTGATTCATTGGAGGTAAATCTGTGGATCTCTGTTGCCCTCTATAGGTAGATAATCTTCCTATAGATGGCGACAAATATTAAACTATCGTATATTTGTCATTCGGCTACCTATCTGTGTTACAATTTTCATTTGTAAATGTAGGTTTAATATTAGAGCCTTTTTGTTTTAATCACGTTTATATGTCAGATTGTACTAATGGAAACGAACCTATACGGTTAACACTCCCTTAACGATGATTATTCTTCATACTGTCGGTGTACTAACTCACTAAAATCAAACACACCCACAGGCGAAGTCATGTGGTTTGTCATGTGGAAGTAAACAGGAATCGAAAGGCAGAAAACCCAAGGAAACATAAAATGTTGACTGTCGATTAAATACCTTTACAGCATTTACATTTTAAGGTAAATTCACATTTTCTGAGTGTGATTGTTTTATGGATTAGTCATGAATGTTGTATTTACATTCATAATCAGCAGTTAGTATAATCATCATGCAATCCATGTAACTACGTTAGGCTAGCGGCTAACAGTATGTGGTGATACATTACCGGTACACAGTTGTTTTGTTTACAGTAGATTTGACAGTGAAACGTAGCCTACATTGTTTTTTACAGGTGTGCCGCACAAATAATAATCACAAGGGAGACTGCCTGCTGCATCGCTATGGTTGACTTTCTCGCAGAGAACAACCTTTGTGGTCAAGCCATCCTTAGGATAGTATCTAGAGGAAACGCCATCATAGCAGAGCTACTGCGACTCTCAGACTTTATCCCCACAGTATTTAGGCTCAAGGACAAAAGTGACCAGCAGAAATATGGAGACATCATCTGTGACTTCAGCTATTTCAAGGTACGCATTAAAATAGGTTGGTGTGGGTGGATATAAAGTCTCAATATCATTCTAACTGCACACACACAATTCTAATTGCATGGCATTTCAATACCTTTATGTTGGATTTAGCAAGTGACTTAAGTTTGAGTCAGTTAAGTATAATAGTTGCTGTAATCGATTTTCCCTGTAAGCCTCTGATGAAATGCCATGCGCTCTCTGGGTTTATGTGTACTAAACATTTTCTGTGTTGCATTGCTGAATTAGATGATTCTGTGTGTTCTAGGGTCCAGAGTACTATGATGGAAAGTTGGAAGCTAAACCAGAGCTTCAGGACCTGGATGAAGAGTTCAGAGAGAATAACATTGAGATCCTTTCAAGGTTCTACCTGGCTTTTGAAAGCGTTCACAAATACATAATGGACCTTAATAGGTACGACATCCCCTAACACCACTGCCAGGTGGTTGAGTTGTGAAGTCTATTATTACATTCATGTAGGTGTTCATGTTTCTATAAAAAAAGTTTCAGTAATTAATTTAACTTATTTTAAAGATTGAGTTTTGGTTTTTCGCATCACAATTTGGAATATAAATAATAGAAACATTGTATTGTGCTGTGGTATTGCGCTGTACATATTTTATTACACACAGTGTACTAAAATATGTGCTCTTTTAAAAATGTAGAACATAGCCCTAACCCTAAACCTAACCTAACCATAATGATTGGTTGATTGGTTATTAATGAATGAATGAATTCATTCATTCATTAATTAAATGAAATGTAAACATGTGCATTTCTGCTCAGGCATTTGGATGACCTACATGAGGGTGTGTATATTCAGCAGACTCTGGAGACTGTGCTTCTAAATGAGGATGGAAAGCAGCTGCTAGTATGTACACACACATATACACACATCATTAGGCTGTTATCATAGCTTTTTAATTGTGAGGAATGCTTATGCCCTCCGTACTGTTTAGGTGCCGTTAAAGTGTTATGTTTACTCTCTACCCAGTGTGAGGCGTTGTACCTGTATGGTGTCATGCTGCTGGTTATTGACCAAAAGATTGAAGGTGAGGTTCGGGAGAGGATGCTGGTGTCTTATTATAGATACAGGTACAGTATGTCTGACTGTGGCTAACACACCTACACACTTAGTATACGTAAATACAAACAACCAAACAATTGAGTGATGTATCAGTTGTATTAAACCTGTACTGTACTATATCGGAAACACATTATTTGATGTTTTACCTTGTGAATTTAATTGTTTAGTGAAACTACACAGTTGTTTCAAATCTGATGACTGCAACACGCTTCAAATAACGTTGGTATAGTGTCTTTACCACTGTGTTGCATCACACTTTATTTAGTTAAACTTATTAAGTATTTAGGTGATAAAGACACATATTTGCAAATACAATTTCCTTTAATTCTTCTGGGGTTGTACAATGGTGTCACACACAGAACTATGGTATGCTAGGTTTACATGATAAACCATGTTTATTTTCTCAACATTTCTGCTTCCAGTGCTGCCCGTTCCTCAGCTGATTCCAACCTGGATGACATCTGTAAGCTGCTGCGCAGCACAGGCTATTCCAATCAGCCTGGGGCCAAACGGCCTGCTAACTACCCAGAGAGCTACTTCCAGAGAGTCCCCATTAGCGCCACCTTTGTCAGCATGGTGATCGGGAGGCTGCGCTCAGATGACATTTACAATCAAGTAAGAGAATAGTGTTGGACTAATAACGTGTTCAAAGCTTGGCTTTATGAAGCATAAAGGCACAATCTGACAATGTGTCCCACTGTGTAAATACAGTGTGAAATAGCACCTCTAAAACATGACAGTCACCTAGATTTGCTACTGTCAACTGACTTAACAGTCAGCTGAGGGAGGGGGTTGGTCACATTCTCCTATTTTCAGGTATGGCAGGGGTTTCTCATGTTCTTGTGTGTGAAACAAAAAAAACAAACTTTTTTTTCATTTTTTTTCTAATGGCCGCAAAATAATATATTTTTTTGTTATTTTTTTTGGGTCACTGAAATGTAAGACTATTCCTTATTTTCTTTATGGTTCCATTTAACGGTATAAAGGTATTGTAAAATAATTGTTAGCTAATACATTTTTTTGTCAAATTCACCAAATATCTCATTCCATTTTGCTATCTTACTGTTTTCTGTGCGTGCTGAAAAAATAATTTGGTAACAGAGTGACGAACACCACTAACAACAATGCCCTTGGCTTTGCAACGCATGTCAATGTGTGAGGCGGAGCTTCTGAGGGAGTTTGTTTTGATTTGAGCTTGACGTTAGCAAGCGTTCTTGATAATACATGTGATTTGCCTTGTGTTTGTTTATCAGGTGTCTACCTATCCCTTACCTGAGCACCGTAGTACTGCGCTGGCTAACCAAGCAGCCATGCTGTATGTCTGCCTCTACTTCACCCCTTCCATACTGCACACCCAGCAGGCCAAGATGAGGGAGATTGTGGACAAGTACTTCCCTGACAACTGGGTAAGTACTATAATATACTAGACCAGCCACATACTAGGCATTTATTCTGTTCAGATCATTTTCAATGTACCGCCAAAACTGATACAGGACCATGTTATGTGATTCAATTGTGTGACTGTACGGAATTGGTGCTGCTGTGTTAACATGTTTTAACATTTTTTGAATTCTTGGTCCATAGGTAATCAGTATATATATGGGTATCACAGTGAACCTAGTGGAGGCCTGGGAGCCCTACAAAGCTGCTAAGACTGCTCTCAACTACACCTTGGACACAGTCAACATCAAAGAGCAGGTAGCACACAGCCTTCCACCTCATTTCATCCTTGAGGGATTACCACTGGATTTAAACATTTCAAGCAGAATAGTTGGTTGTCCTCTATTGCTTCTAAATCTAATTGTAGAGATTGAGGATTAACTTTATTTTAAAGAAGCTTTTAATATTTACAGAAGTTTATGCAAATCTGTGTTTTGGTTCAGGCGTGCCGTTACGCAGTAGGTGTGGATAACATGAAGCCACAAGTGCAACAGTTACTCAAGGAAGGTTTCCTCCGTGAGGAGATTGTTTTGGACAACATTCCCAAACTGCTCAACACTCTGAGGGACTGCAATGTCGCCATCCGGTGGCTCATGCTGCACTCTGCGGAGTCAGGTGAGGCTAATAAGCAGGCTCTACAGGGAATACTTTTTATTTGTTTACTTTTGCCTGCATGCATGCATGTAAATTTGACAAAATGTCAATCATTGGGAAATTTTTTTTTTATCGCCATGTTGTGCATTATAGAAATAAATAGCGTGAAATATGTCAAATGATTTATTCTTGTGTTGCCCCTTCCCCCCCACCTTTTATAGTTTACGATCTCAACAACAAGCGCCTGCGTCAGATCAAGGATCAAGTGATCAGCGACTCCAAGTACAAGCCCAGGACCCTCTTCCAGCTCCTGCTAGACACTGCCCAGTTTGAGTTCACACTGAAAGAGGTGCAGGTCATTTAGCAGCCATAAAACACATTGGTGTGTTTGTTGACGAACACAGGGTCGTGGTGAATTATGAGATATAATGTTGTTTCGCCTCTTATGGCTTATTTGCAATCAGTTTGACGTAGCAAGCAAAAGTTGTGGTAACTTGCAATGCAGTTCACTGGCCAATAGGGGCACACCTGAGTTCAGAGGCATGTGAAATTATAATGAATGCAGAAACAAATTGATACAGCAAAACAGTCTCATGTTTCCTATTTGCATACTGTAACACAGTAACATATGGCCAGTCGCTCTGTCATAGGACACCCATTTAATGTGGTCATTACGCATGTGGTTTGACTAATCATTCCTTGTTGGCATAACATCTGCTCTGCCTCTTCTCCAGATGTTCAAGCAAATGCTGTCAGAGAAGCAGATCAAATGGGAGAGCTACAAAAAGGAGGGATCTGAGAGGATGACTGAGTTGGCTGAGGTCTTCTCTGGCGTCAAACCTCTCACCAGGGTGGAGAAAAACGGTGTGTTCCAGTGTGATGTTTGAGAAGGGAGCAGGGCAGTCTGGTTGTTAGGGTGCTGGTCAATAAGGGTTCAGGGTTCGATCCCCGACATGCCTTGCCTACCTGAAAACAAGTTTCATAGTTACCCCTGCTTGCTCCCTGTGTGGATTAAAGCTAAATTAGATGACGAAAGTCCCAGGCATAAGTAGCTAGTATGTTGCACCAAATGTGCCTGCTAAAGTGAAGACTGCAGGATGCCATTTTGAATAGGTGTGTTTTTAGGCTGGGTATATAGGGAGAGAGTCAGTGTTCTGGATGTTGTGTGGCAGAGAGCTCCAGAGACAAAGGGCAACACAACTGAAAGCTCTAAACCCCGCGGTGGTTAAGCGTGCAGGTGCAATGGTGAGATTGATGGAGGAGGAGGAGAATCTAAGGGTGCGGGAGGGTGTGCAGATGTGAATGAGATCAGAGAGGTATGGTCCGGAGGTGCTATGCTGTGAGCCTTGACGGTCAGCATCAGAGTCTTGAAGTCTATACGGTGTTTAACAGGGAGCCAATGTAGCTGTTGGAGGACCGGAGTAAAACGTTCTATGTAAGGGGTTCTGGTGATGGCGCGGGCAGCTGCTTTCTGGACCAGCTGAAGTTTATAGAGGAGCTTGTGAGGAAGGCCATAAAGGACAGTGTTGCAGTAATCAATACATGATGTATTTAGGGCATGTACAATAATTGCAGTGGTGTTAGATGTAAGGGACAGACGTTTTTATTTGATTTGAATCGTTATTTTGTATTTAGTTTTGTATGGTGTGCCTTGTTCATGTTGCCTTTCTTTGACACTGTGCTCTCCACAGAGAACCTACAGGCGTGGTTCAGAGAAATCTCTAAACAGATTGAGTCTCTGAACTATGAGGACTCGACTACTGCTGGTAGAAAGACAGTGCAGCTCATTCAAGCCCTCATTGAGGTGAGCAGTATATAGGAGTGTAGCATTAAACCGCCATTGATTGCAAACCCATTTAATTAGATAACTCCGCACAAGATTTATTTTATTATCTTAAAGGGATATTTTATGTGATAATAAAAAAAGTGCTCTTTGGCTAGATATTTTTTATATTTTCTTTAATGGTTTCACATTTGCTTTGAAGGTGTATTTTCACTATATATTTTTTCTTCTCTCTCTCTATTGTATCTAGGTCCAGGAGTTTCATCAGCTGGAGTCTAACCTGCAGGTGTGTCAGTTCCTGGCCGACACGAGAAAGTTCCTGCACCAGATGATTCGTACCATCAACATCAAGGAGGAGGTCCTCATCACCATGCAGATAATTGGAGACCTGTCCTACGCATGGCAGATCATTGACAGGTACCAACCCGTACATGAGACATTCATTTTGATTGTCAAGAAGAGTGAAATATCCGTCTAGGAGATTCTGTGAATGCGTGAATAAATTATCCATAAAATTGACACATAACTGATAGACAGCAAACGGCATCAGTTTAGACTGAAGCGCCTCATGTGACACATGCTACTGTCACTTATCTGCACATATTTAACATGCAGATACAGTGTCTCGCATGTTCAGCCAAAGAAAGATGCTAGACAGCCTGTTTGACTCACAGCGACTAGCGATCAAGATTACGGATGTTGTGAAGTGGTTTCAGCTTTGTGCGTAGCTCTGCTCTGTAACATGTTTGGTTATTGTGTCTTAACTAAGCATGTGTTCTGCTTTCTCTGCAGTTTCACATCCATTATGCAGGAGAGCATTAGAGTGAATCCCTCAATGGTCACCAAACTGAGAGCCACGTTTCTAAAGGTTAATAGCAAACATTCGCAAAGCAATACAAACGTACAAATATGACACATATAGTAAGAGTTCCGTTTCGGCACTGGTTGATAGTAAATTATTTTATATGACTAGCTGGCATCTGCTTTGGACCTCCCATTGCTGCGCATCAACCAGGCCAACAGCCCTGATCTACTGAGTGTTTCCCAGTTCTACTCTGGAGAGTTGGTGGCCTATGTCAGAAAGGTATACTGTACACACATTTCTAACATCGCTCATACTTTAGTTCGCTGTAGTGGTTTTCATAGGTCGAAGCATAGGTATTAATAATGTACCGTTACTATACATTATTCTATCCAATTACACTTTTATCTAAAGCAAGTTACAGGTAGGGATTAAGTGTCTTGCCTTATTTCCTCACTAACTGATTGCCTCACTATAATAAAGCAATTAGTTTGCTAATGAATAATATATATACACATACCCCTTCCCTCCATTTTCCAGGTGTTGCAGATCATCCCGGAGAGCATGTTCACCTCTTTGGCCAAGATCATCAAGCTGCAGATCCATGACATCATGGAGGTTCCCACACGGCTGGACAAGGACAAGCTGAAAGACTATTCTCAGCTGGGGGCTCGCTATGAGGTGAATTGGTGCCTTTGATTGGACAAAATAATGTTCTCTTCTCTCGACATTACAAGCATGAGCGTAAAACGGCTAGATTAGAAGGCTCTACTTTCCGTGGTGGTAGTGCTAATGAAGATGTATAGCGACAATGTTGTTTTTCGCTCGCCTGCGTTTGCTAATTTCACGGCTCGACGTGACATTGCTTGCGCTAAAATGGGCGTGGGGTTGCCGTTCAGGGAGAGTCCATCCATAGTGCTAGTTTTGTGTTAAATAAAACCACATATTCCACTAACATCTCCGCCTGGTCAGAATGCGCAATAGCGCAGACGCAGGCGTTGTGTGATAGTTTACAATCTTTAGGCTTGTTTCTTCTTCTGTCTTTACTGTAGCTTCTTCTTTAAATAATCTGCCTGTGCTGTTTGTGGGATGACGTCCAATTCAGCAGTGTTTAATTGGGCGTCATAATCTTTTCTGCTTTGCTGCAGGTGGCGAAGCTTACACACGCCATCTCCATTTTCACTGAGGGCATCCTTATGATGAAGACCACCCTGGTTGGCATCATCAAGGTATTATTATATACTCAATGGTCGTATGGAGATTTGTGATATACTGAAGATATGGCTGCGATATGGATATTTGCTTAACAAGCATAAAGTGGAAACTGAGTATACATTATAATTAAGGATACCAAGGTAAAGGACACCCCATTACCTTTTCTCTACCACTTGGCAACGGTTTGGTTCATATGGATGGTGACAAATCCTTAATTATAATGTATAACTCAGTTTCCACTTTATGCTTGTTAAGCAAAATCTCTTATAAGCCAGTCACGTGGCAGCAGGTCTGTGCATACTGTAAAAGAATTCAAGCATAGTAAAAAAGGCTTAGTACTGGATATAGGTGGATCCCAAGCAGCTGTTGGAGGACGGCATCAGGAAGGAGCTGGTGAGGAGGGTGGCTTACGCTCTGCATAAGGGACTCATCTTCAACCCCAAGGCCAAGGTGAGACCACCTCATCCGCCTCAACTGTAATACCTGAGACCTGCCGGACCTTGTGCAGTGGTCTGCATCACTTGTCAGCTCTGTAGGGCCATGCATGGTGACTACCTGTAGCCTTCTACCTGATGTCGATCTTTCTTGGCATGTGTGGTCAATAAATGTCGACGTTTATTTGTGTTCTGCAAGGGACCCGCAGAACACAAGAACAGAATACGAATGGTTATATATTATAAGGTGTATATATAGAAAAGTGCAGATTTATTATTGCCTTATTTTGACACATAACAAGATGATGTGAATTTCTGTGTAATGGATTTTAACACTGTCTTTCAGACTAGTGAACTGATGCCAAAGTTGAAGGAGATGGCCGCCACTATGGACGGCTTCTACAGATCTTTTGAGTACATCCAGGACTATGTGAGCATATATGGCCTTAAGATTTGGCAGGAGGAGGTGTCGCGAATTATAAACTACAATGTGGAGCAGGAGTGCAACAGCTTCCTCAGAACCAAGGTTGGCAGCATTAGTTAATCTTCCTTTTTCTAGAGACTATTCTTAGCAAACACACCGTATTGATGACTGTCAATTCATGTTTACTTTGCTTATTTGATTTGTGTATTGTAACCTTTTATTATGGGGTTGGGGTGGAACACACACACATGGGCTGCCTAATGTAATGTTTGACCTCATAAATTGACTGGTTTCCAGATCCAGGACTGGGAAAGTGTGTACCAGTCCACCCACATCCCCATCCCCAAGTTCCCTCCTGTGGATGAGTCTGCCACCTTCATTGGACGCCTCTGTAGAGAAATCCTCCGGATTACTGATCCCAAGTACGTCTACATTGGGGTCGCTCCCTAATAATTGTTTCCCTTTGTGTCTGTGTCATGTTGGTCTAACCTGAGTTTAATACATTAGCTGAGATGTAGTTCTTCTACATGGACAATGACATACACAATCCCTGAAAATGTCCAGGGTGACCTGCTTCATCGATCCGATGAACACCTGGTATGATCTGAAGAGCCGTCAGGAAGTGACAAACAACAAGTTGTTCTCAGAGATCCAGGACACCTTGGGCACATTTGGCCTCAACGGGCTGGACCGTCTGCTGTGCTTCATGATTGTGAAGGAGCTGCAGGTAAGCAGCCCTTCTTGATAGTCTCATAACAGGAGAGGCGGTTTAGCTAACTGTCTCCGGTCTTATTAGGTCCATTCAGACAACACAACCAATTATTGGGAACATTTAGACTTTATAATAGAGGCCTTTTAACTGACTAACCTGTTACTCTAATTAGAACTTCCTGACAATGATTCAGAAGACTATCTTGAAGGACAAAGTTGTTTTGGACATCTTTAAGTCCGTGATGACAACTGTTAACCCAGTAAAGGGCATTGTGGGTAAGTACAGTGCATTCATTAAATGGCAATTCTTTGTCAGAATGTGTTGTTTATGTGTTGTAAAAAAATGTGTATCATGCTTTGTTTCCTAATACTTTAGCTAATGCCAACAAGGTTTACACCAATGCTGTGGCCAAAACTCAGAAGATCTGGGGGCCGTACTTGGAGGCAATAATGAAGGTACCTGATGTTATATTCTTGTGTTTGTTGAAGAAAAATGCACATTATTAACCTAGTCATATACTGGCATTACCAATAATTAACCTATGTATGTGCTCTAGGTCCGTGTACGCAAGTATAATTCCTTGCATTTATTTCATATTATACTGTCAGAGCACTGCCCCCCTCCCCCCTACACAGACACACCGCATTTTCAATTTGATTTAGGTCTGTTCGCAGAGAGCTCCCTTTGTGTAGGTTTCACTCCATGTGTACTTAGCTGCAGTTCTTTGTGATACAACATGTTTGTACCACACAGTCTAATCATATTCAACCCCAACTGTTGCCTGTTCCTTCTTACATTACATACGGTAATATGTCTTAAATATATGAATTTGTGGGGTTTACTACATGAATTTAAGAAACTTGAACATCCAATTACTTTATATTATACCTTTTATAAAGAATATAATTTCTAAAGAGGTGTGTATTAAAAGTGCAATGTCTCAAATAGACAGAATAAAGAACAGATAAGACTACTAGGAACCATTGAGTTAAACACCAGTATATAAGTTCTTCTGTATGTGCTTGTGCATGAGAGACATATTTTTTATAAGTCCTTAATTAGTGGGAGAGCTGTTGAGAGAATAAACATTTTAATATCAAGTCGTTTTATGATTTACGGGTTAAAAAAAATGAGATAACAAAATAAACAAATCAAAATCAATTTTTCAGTTTTTTACAAAAAAAAATAAAAATCTTGTTCATGCTTGTTACGTTTTGACGTGAAAACGAATTATACTCACATACACGAACCCCTCTACTTCATTTTTGTGTTTGCAACTGTTTTTGTCTTATTCCTGAACTCTAACAACAAGAGATTTCCCAAAGATAGCTTTTTACTTTACTAAAATTGTTCTTACCAGGTTGGTCAGATGCAGATTCTCAGACAGCAGATTGCTCATGAGCTCAACTACTCTTGCAAGTTTGACTCCAAACACTTGGCGGCTGCTCTGGATAACCTCAACAAGTCAGTCTGCTCTCAACCTCAACTGTTAAAATTTACGGACAAACACTATACCTTAATGTGGCTATACAGAATAAAATCTGCACCAATTCTACCTTCATTAGTTAGATCATATGCTTCTATTTGCAGGCTTGTTGTGACTTAAATGGAAATATTGCCGCAAGCCAGAAAAGAAATTGGATAATAAAAATTAACAACATAGTTGACAGTAGGAAACGCAAACCAATCTAAATCAAAAACAGACTGGTTTTATTCAATTACAGTATTAGAAAACACAATCAATCTAAATCAAAACAGAATGTTGTTTTTGTTCTATTAAAGTATTTGCCTCTTCTCATTTCATCAAACATTGCCCAGTTGTCATGACTTGTAGATTGCTATAGCACAAGCTGAGTTGAGAGAAAGTAAATGATCATAAATTATGTTGAATTCAGAGGAGCTTCTTTAAATGAGTGATACATGTAGGCTACAACAACATTTAGAAATGTTGCATTCAACTTATTTTTGTTGGGATCTCTTGACTGTGTGGATCTGTACAGGTCTCTGCTGGCAGATATTGAAGCCCATTACCAAGACCCATCTCTGCCATACCCTAAAGAGGAAAACACTCTCCTGTACGATATCACTGCCTATCTGGAGGCTGCTGGCATTCACAACCCCCTTAATAAGGTTCAGACCTCTGTCTGTCTGTCTGTCTCCACTGTTTTATGTATCTTTATACACAAAAAAAAATAATAATTGTGATTTGTTTTCTTTGTAAGAAAGTATGACACTGTGATATCTGATATCTGACAAATTGTGTTTTATGTGTATGTATGCATGCATCTTGCAGATCTACATCACCACAAAGCGTCTGCAATACTTTCCCATAATAAACTTCCTATTTATTATCGGCCAGTTTCCCAAACTACAGTACAACAAGAACCAAGGTAAATAAAATAAAATAAAAAAATACACACACACACACACACACACACACACACACACACACACACACACACACACACACACACACACACAGTCATGTGAAACCCTCTTTGTATTCTATGGTTTTACATGTCAGGACATAATAACAATCATCTGTTCTTTAGCAGGTCTAAATATTTGGTAAATACAACCTCATAAACAATACCGCATTATATATTACACCATGTCATGATATATTTAACAAACATAAAGCCAAAATGGATATCATACATACATACATACATAGAGTATATCATTTGTTTTAACAATAGAGCTGTGTATTAAGTAAAATTTGTATTAATGAGAATCATCCTGCATTTTTTAGGTATGACGTGTAGGAAAGCTACAGACCCAGTTGACTGGCCCCCCCTGGTTTTAGGTCTGCTCACCCTGCTCAAACAGTTCCACTCAAGATATACAGCACATTTCTTGGCTCTCATCGGTCAGTTTATTCGCTCCGTAATGGAACAATGCACTAGGTACGTTTTTGCTCTAGAAATATTCTTCTGTTATTATATTGTATTATATTGAAAAATAATCACTTTGATTATGATATAGATTTAAATAAAATATTTTCTGTTTGCACCAATTAAATCTCAATTTCAGCCAGAAGATCCCTGACATGCCTTCTGATGTGGTGGGAGCTTTGATGTTCCTGGAAGACTATGTGAAGTTCACAAAACTCCCACGCAAGGTAGCAATATTGTTTTCACACACTAATGTATTTTACTACAGTACAGTAAAAGGAAATATAGTGTTCTTGTCTTGATGGGGACAAAAGCATACTTGCTTTGGATACATTTCTACAAAATGAACAAATTGTATTAAACCATTACTTTACTCCTGTTGGGAGTGCAATGCCTATTATGTGATGCACTATTTGCCCTTATTTCAATTTAAGCTATTGTATATTTGTTTCTGAATTTCTTAAGGTTGCTGAAGCCCATGTGCCAAGTTTCATATTTGATGAGTTCAGGACTGTACTATGAAGATCTCGACCATGCCTTTCGATTAGAAGTTGTTTTTTGTAGTTTTGCTAATTATTTTTATTTGATTTGTTTTGACCATTAATGTCTTGCACTAATATTTGATTTTAGATTAAAAGTTATTTTTGAATAACTTGCTGACTGATTGTCATGAACAACATGTATTTTTAATAAATGTAATTGTGGAATTGTTTTCTGTATCCTACTTGAATATTTAAATTATAGTACAAAAACATTGATGGCTAGTAATTAATATAAATCAACACTTATTTGACCGGGCTTTTATTTTTCGAGTGTACGGAATAACCCGGAAGTATAAATGTATTGGATACACTTCCCCGTATTTTCAACTAGTATTTAAAAACATTTACAATAATAAAGTATCAATCAGTTCTGGCTGCTGTTTCACACTAAGAACTTAACTGAGACACGTGGTACGTAAACTACGATTATTTGTTAACGATACCGTTCGTATTCGGTACCGTAATTTACCGGGTCTCGCACGACTAAGACCTTGGGGCTCACCATGTCTTTGAGTACAGTTCGTTCAGCTGTATCTGGTCTGAAGTCATGTCAGACAGATATGGGAACAGCAATGGACGTGTTAACAGATGTGGCGTTGAGCTTGGCAGAAACGCAACGTAAGTTATTTGTATCTATTAAGGTCTTCCCTATCACATTTTAAGTCACACCAGGTTTATTCACTGACACATTAATATGTCCTGTTATTTATTAATTTACAGAGGCAGACGATGACTCTGGCATAAGAAACCTTGAAGCCATGGTTCTGGAGTGTGCGAAGCTGGATCGGGAGATAAACCACTTCGTTAACATTATCGAACAAGTCACAACAGATGTAGGCTAATTGTATTTATTTTACAGACTCTTACTTTACAGTCTTAACTTAGTTTCTAAAGGCTAAATTATGATGTGTGCCTTCCAGGTGGGATTTAGGTTATCACTTGCCTGACTAGCAATAGAAAAGGCAAACCAGAGCCATAGAAGTAAACACTACTAACACTAACTACATGGACATTCATTTTTTTACATTCCCCTATTAAACAATATAAACACATCTCCCAGTTATAAAAGGATTCAACAGATTTTATAACTGAAATTCTGAATATTCTAATATTCTGAGTATTCTTAAATTAAGACACCTCCAGCTGAAACAAGAGACATATACACAAGTAATTTACAATGAGACTAAAATTTAGACTACCTCCTCCAAAGCCTAGCCTACTCGTTAATGACATCAAGTTTAACGCTGGAGCAATAGCCTTGTTCTACCAACCAGTCAGTCCTTCTGATGAGGAGGAAGACATCTTGATCCGAAGGCAGCGTGTTTTGCCAGCGCCCAATTAGCGCCTAAATCACTCTTTCAAAATAAATTAAGATTTTATTGCTGATCTCAAGGTATAGCAGCTGCCATACATTGCCATACCCAATTGATGCCTATGACTTTGTTAGGGTTGCCCGATATTGACAAAATGTTATAATTCTCATGAAAATTGCAATATCGATATTAATTTCGATATTTTTAAACATAGGTAAAAACACAGGTTATGGGAAAATGCGTCAAAATATATTTGTAACAAATCAAAATAAGTTTTTAACTGTCATTCGACTCATACAACATCAGTAATAGGCTACCAAGGAGGCATTCTTTTGGCCACTAATTTTTAGGCTTCGATCAATATTATGTAATTAGCTTCCTCAGCCATGCATCTTCTCTCTCTAAATAAAAAAAAACAACAACTAAGCCAAACAGCCAACGGATGCATCTCTGAAAATAATCGGATGCATCTCTCAAAATAATCAGAATATTGCGTACTTCCTACAACATTTTTGATATGATATTGTGCAACGTGATATTGCGATAATGATACTTGGTCAATATTTTGTGCACGCACCCCTAAATATATACATACATACACACCTGCAGTAGTCCAGAGTTCTATGGTTCAGAGTGTTCTTATACTGTATATTTTATGGTTCAGAGTGATCCATGATTGTATATTGTAGACACAGCCATCTCTGTAGTTGCTAGCACTCAAACTCTGTTTTGAAAGATTGTTGCCAAAACTTGCCATAAAATGTCATTCATTTCATTTCAGAATGACACTGCATAAATTACCGGTGAAATAAGATGTCAATAAACATGACATATGCCGCTCGTATTAAATAGTAAAGTAATGGTGACACATTCTGTCAGAAACACTAGCTTCCCAGGTGAGAAGGTGGGGGACTATAAATGGACCAGTCACATAGGATGTCTGTCGATTTTGTTTTTTTCTTGATGTGAAAACCATGTTTGGATGTCCTTGCTGTTAAAAGAAAATGTAATACATTGAATCCAGGTTTATTCACAGTATAAATGTTCTGCTGTGTGTGATTCTGGCAGTGGAGCAAATAACCTTACCGTGTTCCATTTATGCAGGTTGGCCATGAGCCACCAGAGGCCATGTTCAGTCTGAGCACCAGGGTGAAGGAACTCTTCACAGACAAAATAAGCAGGCTCACTGACGCAGAGCTGCAGAAACACCAGAAGGTGGTGTCCTTCAAAGAGAACATCAGAAACTATAACAGCCAAGGTGAGGCCCACCAAGAAATGGGGAGGGGGGGGGCAGATACGATGGATTATACTCAATTTCAGTCCTTACACTCATATTTGGATTTAAATCTAAATGGATTAAAATCTAATGTCTTCTTATGACATGCCAAAGACTGTAGTGCAGTATTGTCCCCCTCAATATTAGAAATGCATCATGTTAACTACTTCAGTTTGATGTTTACTGCACACATTGTCTATTGAGCAATGCAGATTAAACAATGCTCTAAAAAAGGCTCTGAAATCAATTATAAACCGAACACTATGAAACCCTATTGTAGATCTGTGATAGTGTTTTCTTTGCTAAATGACAATGTCGCAGGTGAGTGAAGAATAGCCATAGATTCAAAGTAGCCTTTTACGGTTGCATGTCATGCACACAATATGTAGTATAAAATAATTTGATCAGGTTGTAATTTTTAATATGCTTTCTAGAAATGTCACCCATATTTAATCTAATCATAAAACGTAATCAATATCCTATTTACCAATTATAATCTTGTGGTAAAACAAGACCTTGTATTGTATTGTTTTCACAGTCCACCCAGAGAATGTGCAAGAGCTTGATGAGGACATTGCTGTGACACAGAGCCAAGTCAATTTATCATGTCCACTCACACAGGTTAGCTACTTTAGCTCTTGTCACTTTAATTGGTTTGCGTTGTTCATCGTTTTTTTAATGATTTGCATCTTTTTGGAAAGTAAATCCATTCAGCAACAATGCCAACAATGATTCTTCTGCATTCCAGGAGGAAATGGTTAATCCCATGAGAAACAGGAAATGTAACCATCACTACGATGAAGCAGCCATCCTGGACTTGATCCAACGAAAGAACATCCAGAAAAAGAAATGCCGGTAAAAGAAAATTAGATGGTTGCGTGGGCGGTAGTTCTAATTGGGTGGCGGCCAACTTGTACTTATTTAGCCTATATGCTGAAGATGACAAACAGAACACTTTGTTTTTATTATGTTTTAGGATTGCATGTCTGTAGGGATTCTGATTGTCTGCCGACAGTACTGCCTCTTCTTATTGGTCATTACAGTGAACCTCATGAGTGTTTTTAATGATGCTTTTGGCTTGCTGTGCTTAACTATTTACTTTCTATACAAATAGCTTTAGGGATTAAGACGTGTGCAGAGAACTGGAAAGCGATCAATTTTTCCCACAATCTTCAACAGTTTAAGTCCTCTTTTTTATTTTCTGTCTTCTAGCTGTCCCGTCGTGGGCTGTGAGAACGCATCCGTAAAACAGTCAGACCTGGTCCCCGATCAGATACTGAAGAGAATGATCCAGAATAAACAGAACAGGAAGTAGCATTCAGCACTTAACATAGGTATTTTCTGTTCACATGGGAATATACTGCTGTGCAAGATTTTCTGTGCGAAGGAACATTTTACTGTTGTATACTAGTTGTGATAATACATTGGTGTTATCTGTTTGTACATCAGGCATGTCCTGTAACCTAACACATTCTGTGATTCTGCAGAAGACTTTATGTATTTTGTACTCTCTGTAAATAACCTTGTTTGTTTAAATAAATCAACTTTACTTTCACACCATATAAAATAGTCAAAGTAGTAATATCAAATATAGGCTGGATCTAGACCAAAATCAATTGGGTGTATGGTTCCAGTGTTTTGTTTTCTGATGATGTAATGACTTTGTAGAACCACAAGGAGGTAGCCTCATGATGAAGAGATGTATCACTATATAGCTGCATGTATTGTCAGATAGATTTATTATTTAGAAATCAGTTGGTGCTCAACTTTGAACATTAGAGATGTAAATCACTAACTCAAATATCTGATGTAAAAAAGTGCATATTATTGAAACATTAGTCTTATTATCACAACAAAGGTAAGACTGAGGAAATATATCAGACACTGCCACAAATACCACTGAAGAATAAAATTAGTAATTTTGTTAATCTCTCAAACTATTAGAATGTCATGGAAATATTATATTACAGCTTGTATTTGTTTAGTGAATAGAACTCAACAAACAATTGTTGAAAACTGAAGGGGAAAAAAAAAACCTGCCTCATTTTCACTCAATAATGGTTCCTTGTTCAAAAGGTAACAAAGACTGTGTTGAGATGAAACTAGGTGAAGCTAATCTTTTAATAGCCTTACCTCAGGCTTTTTGTTTTTAAATGGGATTGCAAAAGGCATGGTGTAATTGTACTTTCCATAGTCTGCATCATGCAGCATTAAGAGCATGGCATTAAATGCCAACATGTCTGTATAATTTCTGTCATTTTAAGATATATTGTTTTTGCCCAACAGATCACAGGTAATTTCACAGTAGCCTGATCTCATACACCTGCAATGTATGAGACACCTACACAATATGCTTAAAAACATGCAATTATAATAATATATAATATAATACGTGTGTGTGTGTGTGTGTGTGTGTGTGTGTATATATATATGTATGTATGTGTGTATATGTGTATATACACACATATATATATATATATACACACATATATA